>JAGDQP010001766.1:0-22710 GCA_022664845.1 Lepisma saccharinum | reverse complement strand
TTGGCGGCCATTTTGAATCCAAAATGGCGACTTTTTCAAATTTTTAAAAAGTTTTCTTAATTTGCTATCAATGATGTAGTTTCATACCAAATTTCACTTTTCTATCTTTAGTCGTTTAGGCTGTGTATTCTTTGAAATTTTAGGTTTGGCGGCCGTTTTGAATCCAAGATGGCGACCTTTTCAAAATGTCGGAATTTTTCCTTTATCTACTTATCATCCTCTACCTTCATACCAAATTTCATGTTTCTAGCTTACTCGAAACACCCTAAACAATATGATGAGTGAGTCACAGTCAGTGAGTGAGTGAGTGAGTCAGTTAGCCTAAAATGTGCAATTTCAGGGGTCCACAACTAGAACATAGTTTGAGATACGAATATGAAATTTTGCACATCTGCACACATTTACCATATCTCCTTAACGGCAAAAGCTCATATTCCTATCTTTAACATCTTTTTTTTGACGGGGCCCCCAAATCTTCGATTTTGCCATAAACTCTTGTTTCTGTATAACATGCTTCTGGCAGTGCTGACGTTTTCTGACGTGAAGAACTTGGCTCATGCACTGCCGTGCATGTTGATAAGAGAGCTTAGACGTATCGACTTGTAATCAAATGGTTCTGTTTTCGATCCCAGTTGAAACACGAGTAGTTAGGTCAGCTCTTAAAACTGTAATAAGATGATGGTTGTAGTAATATTCCAAAATTTTGGACCCAGAATATAATGTTTAATGTTTTCAGAAGCATATCCTAGTAATATTTTTATATAGTCACGCCAAATTTTACCACTTGAAGGTAGACAACCCGTCGAACAACATTGTATTGTGGGTTGCCGAGTGCTTTGCTTTAAAATTTTCCATTATTTACCACCGGCATTGGAATTCAATGGATAATTATATGGTCGATTATCTCTAAAGATAAGAAGTTTAGAATCAAAGTTATGAGATAATATCCCAGTCCGACCCAGTGTCTGGTCATATGCGAAAAATCAATCCAATCGGTCAAGTACTTTTTGCGTGATGCTCAGTCATTTTCAATTTTATATAGAGAGATAAATATTCTATATACATATTGGGATATTTCTGAGCTATTTTGTGGATATCCACGCTTTTATTTTGAACAACCTTCTTCGGTATCATAAACTGAGCGACCTTAATGAACCGAAAAATTCAACATCGTATAGTTAGAAGAATGCAAAATCATCATCAATGTGTAGTTTATAACGGCAAAATAAGTCTTTGTCGCGTTCAAGATAGTTATAGCAGCATCATGTTTCCGTTGGGTATTGTTAGAGAGAACTGTTTTCTCAAATAAAAAAAAAAGAAATAAAGAAGTGATTGTATTGAAAAGATTGTTCCCATTACTTTGTGTCTCCGTCTTCTAGGCTGCAAAGTTCTTGACCTTCATAGTGTTTGATGATTCCTAGCACGACTCCTGAGGCAGTGAAGACGTTAAGTGCTTCATAAGAATCCTGCATTATACACCTCTACACTCACTTGTCCACACACACACACACACACATGCATAAGATATAAAGCTGGCGAGAACTCATAGTAACCAAATGGTCACACCCACGAGAAAACTATCGCAAAACTCTTAATGTGGAAAAGCCAAATGTAAATCATTTGCTGAATCTTAAAAGGCAGCTGATCTCATTGCAGAACGATTCTTCCATCGTTCTCCCTTCTCTCTCTCTCTCTCTATTTTATTTCCGTTGTATCTGTGTATAAAAGTGGTAGTGGGCCTATCAAATCACTTTATAACAAGCCCTTGACACTCGTGATCATTTTCCTCAGGGGTTTTTAACTAGAACAGCATGAGTTGTATAGAAAAATGTATATAAATTTAAAACTCAGAAATGATTAGATGACATTGTGAGTAATTTTCTTCTGAGATCACAATAAAAAAAAATGGGTTTGAAGATATTCAAATTTCCTTGACAAGTTATCAATATGTAGAATACAGTACTGATGCTAGTTTACAACTCAACGTAAGAAATTTTTATTTTGTCAGATTTAAAGTAACTTAATTAAGGTCTAAAGCTATTGTAGTCTAGAGGCGAAGGTTACAAACTTGGAACCAGAACTGGAGAGATGTTACGGGTTCAAATCTTCCTCACGGCCATTTTGATCCGAGATTTTCCAGGATTTTCATTAATTTCACCAAACAAATGTCGAGATGGTAACTAAAGTTCCTGGTGCTATAAGTACCTACCTTCGGAAATTATTCGCCAACGGACGTCATCTTTGAGCTTAAGATGGGATAGGATCGTAGATACCTTCACAGATATAAAGAATGAAAACTCGGCATGTCTTTGGCTATTTAATGTTATCAATAAATAAAGTTAAGGCACCATCTCGATATTCCCGATGAGAGGGTGAGGAAGAGCGCACAGGATAACCTCAGCCAGGATGTTCGGCCACGAAAATTGATCTTAGAACCTCCTAATTACGAAGCAAGAACATATCCACATGATGTAGATGTGTTTGAAGTGATTGTGATGATGGGTGTTCTGTCCGAAGACAAGTACTGATCCGAAGGTCCATTGGCAGGGCGAACCGATGGTGATTTGCCATTGCCTCCCATCGGATCCTAAAGATTGTACCTACAGTTAATCGTGGGCTCCGAACACTTGTGTTTCCACCGGGAATCGAGCTCCGGACCCTTTGATAACAAGACAGCAAGCGTTACTACTCACCACAGGGGACATGTGATACCCTAATATTTGAATTAAATTTACATTGAAAACGAATTCTTATAAAGTTCCAAAATATTTTTCATCATTAACTAAATCATCGTCTTTATTTATATTATAGCTGAATAAGTTTTGTATCTCTCATACTGGTACTGTTTCTGACAATTAGGAAATTAATCTAGTTCTCGAATTTAATCAGAGGTCTAAATTACTTAAGTGACATAAAAGTAAGCTATTAATGACAATTTACGTTTCGATATGTGTATGTATATTCAAAATATTTTAGGATAAAATAAAATTATGATGAAAACTAATAAAACGTATGGGTTCAATCAACTGAAACAAAACTCAATTTCCACATTCTGATTGAAGGTAATTGGTTTGAGTATTCCATTATTACCAAAACTACAAAAACAAGGCTATTGTTATCCTACGCTTTTGACAACCCGTGTAACTTTCTGGCGTTGTAATTGCCTACCTTTAAGCATGTTCATCATTTTAGGAATTCCTAATTCGCAAACAGATAAACACATTACCGAGCCACCGTAGCTCAGTGGCAGATAGTTGGCGTAGTGTTCGGGAGGTCGTGGATTCGATCCCAGCGGCCGACCATCCTGACCGAGGGTTTTTCTTCAGTCACACCAGGCAAATGCCAGGATGACACCTTCAACATAGGCCTTGGCCGACACCTTCCCAATCCTTTCCGCTCTCCCTATCCCGGTATGAGCCTTAGATACCTAAAGGTCATAAATAAAATTCAAATTCGGATAAACATGCTGTTAGACAGATAAAAAGGTAGGAGTAAATGTAAGAGAATATACATCCAACAATTATATCAATACAGCCCTCGTTCTCCAGGGACGTAGCCACGATTTCTTTTCTCGGGCTCCAAGGCGTGTATCAGTACGAAATATACATAAGGTATATTCATAATTACGCCTAAAATTATATTAATTTTACAATTATAACAATAATTATACATGATGTAGTCAATACATCACTTAAATTAATCAAAATATAAATTTCCGTTTTTATATGAATTTTGCTTTAATAGCTTCGTATCCTCAATGCGAACCATAAAATCATTTTCGTCGTTAAATGCAGACGATATGAGCATCTTCTTATCTATATGACTAACATTGTAATTTAAATATGATCATTAAGCACTGCAATAAAATTGAATAAATATATATAACCTTGGACAATGACGTCAGCAATATAGAAATGAATGCAAATTCGTTACTCATACGATTCACTATTTTTATTTTTTATCCTTAAGTGAAAGTGTAATAATTTAAAAGATGACACAATACGGTGGGGTGGTAACTCTCGCTACCTTGTAATCAAGGGGTCCTAGGTTCGATATCCGGTGGAGATACAAGTTTCTTAGAGTCAATTTAAACTGTAAATCCCGCTCTTAGAACGTCGTCTTCATTCGATGGAAGGCAATGCCAACCTCCATCAGTTCACCTTGTCCAGAAACCTTACAGACAGACCTGCCTCCGGACACAATACCCAGCGCCACCATCGTCCTTATTATAGCAATTTATAAAAAAAAAATATTCTATTTTTGTGTTCTGTATTCTTAGACCCATTTGTGATGAATAAAAGTATAGACTTACGTAACAATAAGTAACGTGTAAGTTAATTACACCAAATATTAAAAAAAACACACACTGACGATGGTGATGGATGTTCTGCCCGAAAGCAGGTCCTCAACCGAAGGACTCTGGGCAAAATGAACGGATGGTGACTTGCCATTGTCTTCCATCGGATGAAGATAACGTCCTAAGGAGGGGGCCTATAGTTTAACGTGGACTCCACCACTTGCGTCCCCACCGAGAATTGAACCCGGGACCCCTTGATTATAAAGCAACAAGCGTTACCATTCTCCCACAGGCGAGACAAAAGAAACTGACTATGCAAAATTAGAAGTATGATTAAATTGTTACATTGCACGGATTTGTAGAAACTAAAGACTTCAGAGTTCCTAGCCTCAATTGTAGGTACAATATCGAAATTTACCTCTGTTGTCAATTTTATACAATTGTTTTATTAATCGTCCCTGTTCATATATATTCACCTCGTGTTGGGAAAACTTGAGTCAGGATCACGTATCCGGAATTCGAACGACAATCTCTTACTCACACAGCGGGGACGGTTTAGTTAAGCAGCCACGCGCGCAGTCTCGCAAGAAATCCGCTGTAATTAACGTGGAAGGTTGTAATCTCAAGAGGAACGTACAGTAAAAATATGTATTTTACCAGCGTATTTGAAACCGATGGAGAGCGATTTCTCAAGTCACTTTCTTTGATATAAAATTCATTAAGAATATTTCTTTTCATCAAAAAATCAACATAAAATAGGGTGGATTTTTTTTTATTTTCCTAAAATATCAAAATGAGCAGCAACCTTAGGGGTAAGGATTCGAATAAGTAGATTCGACCATTCAACTCAGACAAAAATATCCAAAATATGAGTCAGAAAGAAAATCTTTACAATGCAAGCAAGCACATAAGAATGAAAAGAGTATTGATGGTAACAGGATGTAGTTTGACCTTGAGAGCAATGGAAAAAAAAATAATCAACAGTTTATAATTCTTAACTTACTGGCTACCCGACTCTAATAAGAAGGGTTTCCATCCGAAATATTTTATTTCTCGCTAAATTTTGAAATATGTGCAAAGTAAAACCGTAATTAAGGTTTTATAAGAATCGAATCCAAATGTACATAGATCATCCCCTTTCACTATAGATAGATAGGTAGATAGATAGATAGTTAGAGAGAGAGAGAGAGAAGAGGGAGGGAGGTAGATTATCTTTCATTTTTAACTTTTAACTTCTGATTTACAAGTTCGTGATATTAAAAACATCAGAAATATTGCATAAGCAAATACTTTCATTACTTTCTTAAAAACAGACTTTAAAACTTTGATATAATAAAAACACTATTTCTTAATTTAAATTGAGGAAAAAATGTATACGAGTAGTATTGAATTATGAAACGGAAGCTAGCCGTAATGTAATAAATATTAAGAAATATTACTCATTCACAGCCTTCGTCATATATAACGAAATCTTTATAATATAGTCAATGGCATATACGTGGATAACATTTAATTTATTTATGACCATAAACTTGAATTAGTTTTTTATTCATGCATTTCTTTTTAATTACAAATTCCCTTTCTTATAATAATATTTTTATTACCTAAAAGTGTTTATTACTTGTACATATTTTTATATTAAAAACTAACTGTAATATACACGTGAAAAAATCAATAGTACCAACAGATGTCACCACAGTATCAAAACCGCTTTACGACCATACAATTACTTGAAACGGATATTACACCATGAATATACTGCGTACAATAACTGTAAAATATAAATTGCCACATTCTTTTTTCCTTTTTATTCAATTCATTATTTTTATTTCCATATCCAACACGAATAATTTACATAGTTGTATAAAACCAAGGTTACTTGATGTACATATTAAGAATATTACAATTCCTTTGGCACATTAGAACACTCGGCGAGCCGGCATGGTTTGCAAGTGAAATATCTAGGTTATATAATGAAGTAATAAAATATGGAGATGCTATTTATTTGTCAGTGAATGGGATTTTTCACGTCATTTGTTGTTTTTAGTCACGGTTTACATATACTATTACCTCAGACCGCCAAACGCTCTATTCAAATTTCATTTAACCCGTTCTAATAATCTGTTTCCAATATTGACCACCTTCAGAGTGCGCGTTTATACCCCTGAATCTCCAGTCACGACGAAATTTTCAACGCCTTTTCAAGGCTGCTGATAAAACTACACTAGATGGCAACACTGAGAGAAAAATATTGGGTAGAGGGATGGAGAAGAACTACTACTTTCTTTCTTTCTTCTTTTTTTTATATTTTGAGCTGCGCTCTCATGCACACGCACACACGAGCCAGGAGAATTATTACGTCTGTGCCAACTAATTTTCGATTCTTAATTCTTGGATCTCAGAGGGGGATACCTCAGCATTCCATTGATCGGCTTTTTTTATTCTTCAACGTTCACTCCTATTTCACTGGCTACTTTTTTGTATACGTTCTTCACTTCTTTCATCTGAATCGTGGGAAAACGACACAAAATATTCAATGCAGTAGACGTTCTGTTTTGTTTTTTTAAAAGCATGAATGAAAAGAAGCAGCAACTCAAAGAAACAATGATAAACATGCTTCGATCTTTTTTTTGTATAGAACCGATATGATGATAGGAATATTCTCCGGTCCTTTTGTTTAGCTCCAGTGTGATTTCTTTTTATTTTAAAACAAATTACAATGTACACATTTAGATTGGAGCCGAATCACTACGTTCCTTCGAACCCTCATGTTCAATGTAGTCCCAGAAGACACGGATCCCTTAATTACAGGATAAACGTAAAGAATTATCTAGTAGGAACACCATTTATTATAGAAGGGGCGAAAAATGTAAAACGCATCAAGTACCAAGTACAGGAAAAGCAAGAAACCGTTCCGAATATATTTACACACTGATACAAACTTGTTGTCTGCATTCCTTAATATGAGCTTTTTTAAAAGCTTATTGGCCCGTTATAATAATAATAATAATTAGTCTATGGCTTACGGAACTCGCAAGTTCATCGCCGCAGTAACAAACGTTCACCACAAGATCAAACCAGTTTTCATCACGAACACCTGATTCTCGAAGATCCCTTCTAATATTATCCTCCCAACGTCGTTTCGCTCTTCCTAACGGTGTCTTTCCCTCCGGTTTACCAACCACGATGGAATATAATCTTCGTTTTTCCCCCATCCGAGCTATATGACCTACCCACCTTAGTCGTCGTGATTTTATTATTCTTACAACATCGAGTGAGTCGTAAAATCCGTCAAGTTGTTCATTACGCAGTCTTCTCCATTTCCCAGTCATCTCGTCCCGTTTCGGCTCGTATATCTTTCTCAAAACCTTATTTTCAACACGTGTAATTTATGTTCATTTGCTAAAATCGAACTCAATTTTTTTGCAACCGTAAAGTATTACCGGCAAAATAACCGTTCTGTATATTTTCGATTTCAACTTTCTTGATCTTAATCGCAAGGATAGGAGTTTCTGGGCTGAGTAGAAACATGCGTTACCCGATGCCAAGAAACTTTTTATTTCTTCCGTGGCCTTGGTTTTTGCTTGTTATAATAATAATAAAAAACATTGTATCTCAAAACACATCCCTACAAAAACACATCTCCAAAAATATATTCCCCAAAATTACATTCCCACTTAAAAACCATCCAAAAAAATCAGATCCAACTTCCCGGAAAAAGCATTCAAACCATTTAACAGTTCAACTCTTTTTCCCCCTCCCCAACAAATGTACTTTGGACATAATTGCCTTCAATGAAAATCCCTTTAATTTACACCAAAACCTTTTTCGTGGAAATAATTAGTGCTAACGGGCAATAGGGCTCCGGTCTACCATTGGCTGGAACTTGTAACTACTATCATTATAATACACATTTATGTCACGTGATGAACAAATAAAATTAATTTTATTGGAAGGTACGTACTTAGAAAGCAAGTCCGCAACCAGGGAGAGATTAGGGGCCTGGCTCCTTAAAAATTTTCGTGATCCCACATAACATTCTAATCTTGTATCTGAGCCCAAATTGTGTTTGTAAATACTGTACTTGTCAACTTGACATCATTATACAGCTTGTCCATATTTTTGGTTTCCTTGCTTATTTCTGTTGATTTTTTATAAAAATATTTGTGGCCTTTTGGCATCTTTGGCTCAGGCCAGAATAAGGTAGGTAGAGATTGAGGAAGGTATCGATCTGCACCTTACTTAAGACACCATCCCGGACATTCGCCTGGTGAAACTGATGGAAATCATAAGAAAAACAAAGTCAGAATGGTCGGTCGCGGGATTTCGATCCCGCGTACCTACTCACTGACAACCCAAGTCAGGGACGTTATCTCCTGGACTACGTGGCCTGGGTTATTTGTTAATATTTTCTATTGTAAAATAGCAGCGATGTGCTGTAGTTGAAACTTATTTGTACATAAATAAATAAGAGAATATATCGTGACCCAGGACCTCCCTAAATGTTCTCCTCCCCCTCTGTTCAACAGACCTTTTCCTCCCCACCCCTTCAGTACAAATTCAATTCAAATTCGATGTCAATGGTCTAAAAAGAATAAATTATAAAAAGAAAGTAAATTAAAAAAAAAACACTTTTGCTTTGCCTGAAGGATGAAAAAAAGGAAGGAAATCAAGACTGTTTCGCCTGTGGGTCATCAGAAATAAAACGTTTTTACTTAATAGTGTCACAAAGCCTTCCATGCTATGGATATCTTTCTTTTATTTATATTTTTTTTCTTTGTTATGATGTCAAATTCTAGCAATGTAAGATTACTTTTTATTTTTTTGTATTTGGATGTGGAACATAGAGAGGAGGAAGATTGAGTAAAAAAAAAAAAAGCATAGCGGCGGCAATTGCTAGTAATTGGAGATTGGAATGTTTTCTGGTAGCACGAGAGCGTAGAAGGGAAAAGAATATGTATATATATATGAAGAGAATGCGAGCCGGGCAACACGCATG
Source organism: Lepisma saccharinum (assembly GCA_022664845.1). Classification (NCBI taxonomy): domain Eukaryota; kingdom Metazoa; phylum Arthropoda; class Insecta; order Zygentoma; family Lepismatidae; genus Lepisma; species Lepisma saccharinum. The sequence goes on along the minus strand of JAGDQP010001766.1, from coordinate 13,414 downwards.
ACGTCCGGCAGGAATGCCGAAGTGGCGAGAGGAGAGGACGCCAATGGTTTGCTGTTTTACGGACCTAGCACAGAAGGAGAAAGAAAGAAAGAGAGAGAGAGAGAGAGAGAGAGAGAGCCTTTTGGGTGGAGGAGGGCCACACCCAGTAAAGCGTTTTCTCATGGGAACAAGTCTCATCTTCTATCTTTTTTTTTAAGTCACCAAACACGCATGAACACACACACACACAACAACATATGTACATACATACTGTATAAATATATTGGCTGTTTACGAGTGTTGCCAATACGCATTTTTTGTTAACAAATTTCAAAAGACAAGGAAAATTCTTGTTTGTTAACTACAATAGTACCTTTTGATTTTTTCTCTTTTTTTAAAAAAAAAGAAGAAGAAAAGAAGTATTACTTGTATTTTTCCGCAATTACTGTTGATGTTTGCAAGTTGATGACGTAACGAGGACATGTTCATTTGAAACGGATGAGGCTGCTGATTCAATGTATTTGTGTCATTTCTGCATTGTTGATTTTGTTTTATTTCGGTGGAGAATTTAGTGGAAAGCAGTAACGATAAAACAATCTTATTTAAAAGAAATGAATTAATTATATGTTGTCAAAGTTAAAAGGCCAACCACTGAACTATTGAGTTTTAGAGAGACAGAGAAAAAAAAAGAATAATTAAATATTAAAATTATGACTTACTTTTAGTGCTATAATAAATGTTCCAGGTATGCGAGGGCTGCTGAAAAACTTTCTGCAAAATACTGCCAACAGTGGCGCTAGTGTCTCCGCTATTATAAAGTTCGGAAGAATAGACCTTTCTATGTTTAAATTATCTTTGATGTTTGTTTACGCCTATGTGTTCGTTTTTGACAACAGGTGGAAGAAGTAGTTTTGTTTGAGAAATGGAAATTGCGCGTGAAAACTTTCGGGCAATGATTTTCTTTTATGATTTCAAATGCAGATTAACATCAAAACAATGAATCAAGCGACTTCATTTGGCTTTTGGGGATGAAGTACCATCTAATAGAATTGTATACAATTGGTTTTCCGAATTCCAGCGTGGTCGCATATTTATCAGTAATGCATTTCGTGAAGGCCGTCCATCCACGTCTGTTGTTGTCAGTAATGTTGATTCTGTGCGTGACATGATTGAGAGAAATCGGCATGTGGCATACCGTGAGATTCAGGCATCCTTGAACGTTGACATGAAAGCAATACATACGATTTTGCATGGTTACCTGAACGTACAGAAGCTTTCAAGCCGTTGGATCCCACACAACTTGACCGAAACTGTAAAACAGACTCGCATCAAGTGATATAAAGACTTAAAAATTAAACCGAGCTAAGTCAAATTTGGTGTACTACATCGGTACAGGAGACGAAACGTGGATCTATTCCTACCACCTCGAAACTAAACAGCAATCCACTGTTTGAGTGTTTCAAAATGAGACGAAATCAACAAAAATAGTTCGTTCGAGGAGTGATGCCAAGAAAACTGAGCCGAAATCAACAAAAATAGTTCGTTCGAGGAGTGCTGCCAAGAAAATTGAGCCGAAATCAACAAAAAACAGTTCGTTCGAGGAGTGCTGCCAAGAAAATTGAGCCGAAATCAACAAAAACAGTTCGTTCGAGGAGTGCTGCCAAGAAAATGATTGCTTGTTTCTTCGGTATACCGGAAATGTGGCAACCATAGCTTTGGAAGATCGAAGGACTATAAATGCTGAGTTTGCCAAAGGTCATCAATAAATGGCGTAAAACAAACCCAAATCGTCGAATCATTCTTCACCACGACAACGCCAGTTCCCACACAGGACACACAACTGTTAATTTTTTGTCCAGTAAAAATGTCGAATTAATGACTAATTGTCCGTATTCACCCGATTAATCATCTAATAGCTTCTTTTTGTTCCCAAACGTTAAAAAGAAGATGCGTGGTGAACAATTTGTGTTGCCTGAATCAGCTGTCGACGCATTTCGAACAGCGGTTTCAGAGGTACCAGACTCCGAGTGGGGAAAATGTTTTCAAAATTGGTGATTAGTTTGAAAAGCAATAAAGCCATTTACAGAATTTTACATGTCTTTTTTCATATTGATTGCAGAAACTTTTCCTGCAGACTTCGAATGAGTGTTTACGCTCCTCGTGTTCTAATTAAGGGTCCCTATGTCCGTTCCCTCGGTTGGGAGACACGTTCGGAATAAACATAAAAATTAAGTCCTCATTATAAGGACGTTTATATTATCTGACTCGATGGGACATTAGTTAGAAGAAGGTTGGCTTCGCGTTCGAAAGGTTCTCAGTTTGAATCCAGAGACCGACCACTCTGACTGAGTTTTCTCCAGTATTTTTCCTCAGTCTCAACCGGCTAATGCCTTGACAACAGACTTTGGAATATTCTTTTTCGTATTTCCCGCCCTTACCCTATTCCGACCTGAACCAAAGATGCCTAAAGACCATATATACAATTCAACTAACATAATTTTTATCTGATCGTAGGCAATGTCAAACCGCCATCGGTTCACCTTGGTCAAGGACCAAGAAGTCACAAACTCGCGTCCAAGCTGAACATGTATCATCATTATTATCATCGTCAACCTTTTCATATATCTATTTCCATTCTGTATGAATAAAACACGTTGGAAATATTAGTATTATATGAGAAATAGCTTCAGCACGAATTGTCACCAGCAACTATTTTCGCCAAAAGCGACCCCCCTTTCCCCTCGTACCGCATTCACTTAAATTAATTAACGTACTGCTGCGGATCGTGAAAGTAAACACTCATGTTAATCCGGCGACGAATGTTACTACAAAACTTCCCAATACTTACGATCAATCTTTCGTTTCCATCTTCTATGAAGGACACTACTTCCAACATATCCTTCCCCACCTCCCTTTGATTTATCAAGTTGTTTACTACTGTTTTACAAATTTAGGGCCATCTTGACATTTCAAGATGGTATCATTGATTCTTTTTCTTGGGGGATATATTGTTAGGTCTACGACTTTACAAGTTTTTAGTTGTTTTTTTAAAAAAAAATCACTGAAGATCACCAAACGATGGTACAGGTCGTTCACATCTTGAAAAACGCACACTCATACATACACATTTCATACATACATACATACATAAACAGAGAAATCAATGTTAAACATTCTGTTGTAAATCTGCCGCCAGTGGCATTGAATGGCATGAATGCCGTAATGTTTAGCAACGTGCCATTTACCTAACTCAACCTATGCTTTTTTGGAGACAATTCTCTCTCACTCACTCTCTTTGTACGTGTGTGTGTGTGTCTGTCAGGGAGAGAGAGAGTAACGTTTATTTTTCTTTCCATTTTTGCTTTACCTTAAGGGAAAATTATTCTCCTCCTACTTTTTGCTCTGTTTTAGTACAAAGTTGCTCTTAGACAGCGTTTGAGTTTTCACGGAACTCCCGAGTAATAAGTACACACATTTTTTTTTTTTCAACCTTCGACGCACGACAACTACTACTGAAGTTGTACATATATATATATATAGAAATACACTGAAACAAAAAAAGAACCATGAAAGAAACTCGCCTGTCATACACGCGAGAATATTTTTCTTTCCAAGTATTGTGTAAACGAACTTCCATGTAAATGTTGATACAAAATTACCTTCTCGTCCCTTTATGTATTACATATACGCCCCCTTCTCTCTCTCTCTGTCCTGTCCTTTAGTGCGTTCTATAAATGATTTCCATCCCTGTATCTTGACTTAAATAAACAGTATTATTTTTTCTATATTTACATTGATATAATTTTGTACTTTTATCTCCTCAATGTACTTTATATAATATAATAAATACATCACAGCAATATTCGATCCACTACTAGATGAGTCCTCTCTTCGGAGGGAGGAGATGGGTCTACTGCTCCCACGCTGACCAGACGGGTTGGGAGAGGAGAGCCTAAGCTCTCACTGCTATCGCCATATCTTTTATTTATAGCAATTGCATCACGATGCTGGGTGGGCACCGTTCCAGACCCACACGCCTTGGCAGCGCCGGAAATCGAACCCGGGGCCCTTCAATCCGTAGTCAGACACGCTAACAACTAGGCCAATGGTATATATATTGAATTGAACTGAATTGTAAATTTATTTATGTCCTTTAGGAATCTATGGCTGAGACCGGAATAGTGTAAGGGAAAGGATGCGAGGAGTCGTCTAGAACCTAATTTAAAGGTACCATCCTGTAATTTGCCTGGTGTGAGTGAGAAAAGCTCTTAGGAAAACCCTCAGTCAGGATCATCGGTCGCTAGTATCGAACTAAGGACCTTCCGAATGCGAAGCTAATTCTATATTAGTTGAGCTACGCCCGGTCCATGTATGGAACAGACTATATCAACTAGCTTAGCTTTTATTTTAGTCGAAATTTATAAATATTTCGAACTTTCGAGTCAATTTTCTTCAAAATGAAGAGAATCTTACTAAGATCTATTTGCTTGCATTTATAAGAATTTCACACATTGAAAGTTTGTAATCATTTTTCTACACACACCTTGTATACGTGTGTATGTGTTTGTGTATTTCTAAGTATACGTGTAGACATATTAAAATTCCTACCAACAGTAACACGTTTGAATAAGAAAAAAAAAAAGACCACAAGAAAGAGAAGAAGCAGCACATCCCAAGGACGACCATTGTCCGAAGACTAAAAGGGACATCGTTCATCTTGTCTGGTCGATGAAGACATCTTTTGAACCTGTTATCTGTAAAACACGTTCCACTCTATTCTGCAACCTTTAAACATACAATATATATTACTTCCTAACCGTGTTTCACAAATATCTTTGGAACGATCTCCATTGATCTCTTGCAAACCATTAATGGCGTGTTCTTGCCACGATTGTCTTATGCTTCATCCTCGAACATAATATATCACCAGGAGAGATTTTTAAAAATGTAAATCTGATGTATTGTTTCTATGGCGAGGATAAATATATATCTGTACATAAATCTTGCGTCCTCAAAAACAGGATAGCTGTTTCTAAAACTTCTTGACGATAGGCTGTTTCAAAAGAATTATGACTCATAGTCAAATGTAAAAAGTGTGACCTGTACGTCATAAACTTGTGTGAAGATAATCAAAATTATCCATAAATGGATTCTATTTAATCTATTCTTCTCTAGACTGAACAGCCGGATGGAGTCGAAGTTCGTCACACATCTGAGGGATGCTTTCCCTTGATGAGCACTCCGCCGCGGGCAAGGATGGACAAGATAGCAACTAGGGCTTTAGTTTAGGTATCATTCAGGCATTTGCCTGGTAAAACTGAGGAAAATTCTGTAAAACAACAATCAGGATGGCTCTCTGTAAAACTGTAACCTGCGAACGTTTTCAAAATCTTTCCAAAGTTAGAAACCGTAACCACAAGATCACGGGGATTCAGTATCCATATGAGGATGATTAATAGGAATTTGAGTATGTTTCTAATTAATATATTATTAGAGATCGAATTTCTACAACCCAAAATCTTTTGAAGTATTCATCCACGTTAACATAAAATTACCAAAATGTTACCTGAAAACTAAAAATATAGCCTACACATTATAAATGTGGTCTAAAAACTGAAAATATAGCTTAAAAATGAAAATATTATCTAAAAACTAAAAATATAACCTAAAAAACTGAAGATATAGCCTATAAACTGAAAATATAGCCTAAAAACTGACAATATGGCCTAAAAACTGTACTATAGCCTAAAATCTGAACATATGGCCTAAAACTGAAAATGTAGTCTAAAAACTGAAAATATGTTCTAAAAACTGAAAATATAGCCAAATAACTTAATATGGCCTAATAACTGACAATATGGCCTAAGAGATTGCTAAAAAAATTCAAAGTATGCCTTTCAAAAACACTTCTCTTGTTAATGCACCATTAAATCAAATAAATAATCTAATTGATTTTTTTTTCTGAAAAGCAGAGGATGTCTCGTAAGCAATGTAATAGCACATCTTCCTATTTTGTTAAGCCGAATTTTATACTGAAGCTAAAACAGTATTTAGAAAATGTTGTTACTTGTCGATTATAGCATGAAGTATACTGTTCTATTCGATCATTCAAATTCCTTGTCTTTATTTTGTTACTACAACTTAACTTCTTGGCATTAAAATAAAGCCACGCCAGACGGGTTTCTACAGCATAAAAACCAAAATAGTGTCAACTTGCATGATCTGGTGGTTCTAAGATTGTAAACTGAGTCATAAAACTTCGAGTCTTCCTGATTCTCACCCAGAATGAGGTTCTCTCTATTTTTCTGTTTCACCAAGTGAATGCCGGAAGAACTAGGGTGGTTGCATTGGCAGCTACATTCCCCATTTGCTTGCACGAAGAATGATTGTCGAAGGAAATAATGTCTAAGTATTCTAGCGCATCCTGAGTGGTTCGCATCCCACTGTACCAAAAAGATGTAGTGTACTACATCCCAAGATCCCACTGTACCAAAAAGTTCCGTCCTTAGAAACTCACTAGCTCGTTTAGGAGACATTCTGTCGTGTCCACTTTTATCTAACTAACCCCTTTTCTCATATGCCACCCAAAAAACACAGCTCCGTTGCGGGTTGCATAAGCAAACTAATTCTAGGTGTTTGTTGACATGATAGATCAGTTGTTCCCCCTTCTTTTCCTTTTGGTAAAGCTACGGTACCTTAACGTTACTTTATAAAACGGAAATAGTTCCATTAAATTTGTTGCATCTATTCAAAATCTATTCATTTATTCAACATCTACTCACAGTTAATTTAAATCTATTGAAAATGTATTTAAATTTATTCAAAATTATTTAAATTTATTCAAAATATATTCAAAATTATTTAAATCTATTCAAAATATATCCAAAATCTATTTAAAATTTATCCAAAAGCTTTTCAAAGTTTGTTCAAATCTATTGAAAAAATTTAAATCTATTTTAAATTTATCCAAAACCTGTTAAAAATTTATTAAAACCTATTGAAATTTATTCATAATCTACTTAAAATGTGTTCAAAATATATTAAAATCTATTTAAAATTTATTCATAATATATTCAAAATGTTATCTAAAATCTATTCAAAATTTACTCCAAATCTATTAAAAAATGTATCCAAAATATATTCAGTTTGTTCCAAATTTCAAAATCTATTCTAAATTTCTTCATTATCTATTGAAAACTTTTCCTAGTTTATTCATCATCTATTCAGAATTTATTAAAAAATTATCCAAAATCTGTTCAGAATTTATTTAAAAAATTTCAAAATTATGTCCCGACAAAAAAAAACTAAAAAAAGTAATTAAAGAAAGTAATTATACACATCAAATTGTGTAATTTTATTTTTATTTTCCAAATTTGGTTCAAAAAGAGAGCAAACATTGGTATGAACTGAGAAGGCTGAACTTACCTAAGAGTACCTATCCCTTTTCGGCAGAATACGAGTGATAATAGCCCTGGCAATCCTGATTAACAACAGGTTCATTCTCTCTGAGTCACGAGAGACTTTGTTTTTAAAAAAAAAGAAAAGAAAAAAAGAAACAGGTGGGAAAGAGAACAACAAAAAAGATAAGTAACTACTCCTGAGACCGAATCTCATCCCGCCCAAACAGCATCACCAAATACATCTTTACAAAGACAAATGAAGCAGACCAACACAAGAGATAAGACACTTGCGAGTGGAAACAAACGTACGAGGTCACACGTTGTCCATTAAGAGACGGTGGAAAAAACGAGAAAGCAAGCAAGAGAGAGAGAGAGAGAGAATGACAAAATGAAAGGACAAAAAAATACGTTCTGTGCTAATTCCTATAAATAATGTTTATTTCATTTATATTTGTGTATAGCAGAGACATCAATGAACTAACAACGGACATTATCAACAAGTAGACACAAACCAGAAAGTTTTAAACTCATTTCAAAAAGTTCATAATCTTATAGAAGCTTTATTTTTTCTTCTGAAAAATCAATATTTTGATTTTGTTTCCATTTCTAGCGTAGTTTCTTGCTTGAATTTTAAGATACACCAAACAAGTTTTCAATGAAGGACTAAACCGCAAACCCTTAAGAGCTCTCCTCGCTCCAATCCCCACATTTTAACGTTTTTCAAAATATTAAAAAAAAAAAAAAAAAAAAAAAACTAAGAGCACTATCAAAAATGTAAGCGCGCTACAACTTACAAATTACTATGAAATACAATGAACAGCGATCTCAAAATCTTGTCGATTGATGAGTGCTGAGACTTCAATTAAATAATGACGTCATAATCTTTGAAAACGTATCACTCATCAATGGACAAGATCTCGAGAACGCTGTCCATTGTATTTCATAGTAATTTGTAAGCTCTAGTGCGCTTACATTTTTGACAGTATTCCTAGTTTTAGAAATATTTTGAAAAATTTTAAAAATGTTAGGGTTGGAGCTAAGGAGACCTCTTAAAACGAAAAGGGAAGCGCAATGAACATGTGGCGAACGGAGTTAAAAGCTCAATGCCACCAAATTGATTGCATTTGCAAACTTTCCGTTACTCATTTGCGAACTGTCACCAAAAGGGGTAGGGAGACGGAAATTACTATCCAAGCATACCCGCACCTATTGATGTACTGGACACAATGTTACACTTAGTTACTTTATACGTACAGCAATTCTCATAAGCTGGGACGGTGGTACAGGAGAACTACGCGGAACTGATCAGCCCCCAGTCTTTTCAAATGAAATAATGTAGACAGCCTCACACATTTTTCAATATTGCAGACGTCGCTCATAACTTAACGATTAATATATAAATAAAAAAACGAATCACATAGCGATGAGAAGCGTGAAAAACTAATTTAGCGCTGAAAATTAAGTCCATATTAGATTAGACTAGAAATGAACGATCAAGTTTAAATGTTTCATCTGTTGTCTAAGTTCAGACATTGGTCGATCATTCCAGTATCGTTTAACTATAGAGATCACTGGACAGCACTAATGTAATCATATTACACGAGAAAAACAGTGGTACCAGATCAATATTGATTAAAGTTTTCGCAAAACAAAACTTGCAAGTCTGACATTGTAAGATGTAATAAGCACGTACAAAAAGAATTATTCTGTAAATATTTAGATAAAAAGGTTTTTCCTCCCCACAAGAAAACAAGTAAGTTAGGTACCACGAAAAGCATACGAGATGCCAAGGATTTTCACCTTTCCACCCCTACAAGTCGCGTATTCAAATAATATTAGCAATGCATTCATTGAATTGATATTTAAGTTTCTAAGCTGGTGAGTTTATGAGGACTGGACCTACAGTGCTTGGTAAAGTTGTCTCTCAACCACTCCGTTTAATGAATCTTACGGAGCTTGAACCCGTGACCATGAGTACATAAAACGTACATGATAACCACACCGCCAACTGGAGACCTATTAGTAGTGGAGTTGAAATATCTACTTCTTTTAAGTTTTCCGAAAGCTAATTAAGTTCTTTATCTATTTAACATACATTATATGAGCTGCACAGGCAATTGTTATCTAAATCTCCCCCACGTGTAGAGGATGACGTCCCTCGGCGATTATTTTTCTGGGGTAGAGATAAGGAAGATTGCGTCTACGGTCTTTGTACAACACCATCCTGACATTTCTTCTGATCAAACTGAAGAAAACCTTGGAAAATTCATTCAGTACGGCCTACACAAGGACTGCGTTCATCCGCAGTACCGATCCGAAGTCCGGAAACGTAAATACTAGACTATGGAGAATGAGCATATATGTTTCTTAACATATACACTCATATAAAGAATAAATATATTGAAAAAATCGTTAAGAAAATGTGTAAGATGAAAAACATTAGAACATGAATACTTACATTGAACGACATAGGATCCCAATTCGGCTGCTAAGTCAAAGGGCACAGGTAGGCGTCCTTGCAAAATGTCCTGTTTAACTTGGAGAAAGAATTGATACCTGCAAATATTAGAAATGCAAAATTATTACAGAAGGTATCACATTTAGCACAAAAAATAACTTTCAATTCTATACGCATGGATGCAAAATTCGACACATTTAAAAGAACTCGCATTAGATAATAATTTAATATTTACCGTATGTCAGAATTATTAGCATCGTACAAGGTGATTTGAAACATGTATCACAAACTGAAATAACATGTTCTACACAAGTTTGGCAAATATGAGCCAAGAAACATGCTTCGTGTTCGAAATACAGGCGGACAAAGTTCGAGCCAGATCAACGCACCCGGTAAGTAAGAGATTAAAATATGCTTCAGTATACAAGAACATAGTACACAGTATACAGCTTTATTTATATACAAGAACAAAGTTAATAAAATTACCGTTTCGAAGAATACAGTTTACAGTTATTTGAGTATAAATGATTACAAAGATGTTTTATTTTTAAGAGTGATTAGTTCGAGATTATGGAGAATAGGATGACACAAGTTTCTTAGCAAGCTGCGTGTCGGGAAATTGTACCAGTTCCTTGGCGAACTGCGTACAGGAGAATATTAAGGTAAGAGTACACACCAGTTTTTTGGCGAACTATGTGTGCGGATGACACCAATTCCTTAGCGAATTACGTGTTAGGTGGTTGTACCAGTTCCTTAGCGAACTACGTACAGGTTAAGTTAGGATTTATATGTGAGAGTGCACACCATTTTTTTGGCGAACTACCTGTGCAGGATAGTACCAGTTTTTTTTTTTTAGCGAACTACGTACTAGGATGTTCCAGTTTCTTAGCAAACTGCGAGCGGTTGAAGGAGAGGAGCTGACCACCCGGGGGAAACGAGTGATGACTCTTGCTTTGTGCAGGTCCTTTTTAAAGGTGAATGTAGGGGTGGTTCCTCTTGTTTTTTTTACTTGACTTCAGCTCTCTTTGTTTTTTGTTATTTGCTCCATTTGGTGTTAGTTTGAGGAGTTGACCGTTGTCTTCTCCAATGTGTATGTATGATTTGTTTACTTACATAACCACATGTTTGTTTTATAAACATGTATGTTATTGTTTATACAATGTCCACGTGTTCGCTATACACGCTGGTCATTACGATATATTTACTCAATCAAAATTCGAGACAGGTTTTACCAGGTTTTAAAGACACCCACTCCTTTATTTTGGGTGATTTAAGGGTCAACCTACAAAAAAGTTTTTGTAAAGGCCATAAATTTAGCTTAAAAGTTGTGTATTATTAAAAAAATTATCTTGATTTTAAAAATATAAAAGAAGTCAACAACTTCAAAAATTCCTATCTTCTTGATGTTGTGCTGTTATAATAATTTACTTGTGGTTTATTTGTTAAAACACAATCATTTATGATTTAAGTTATTATAACTAAGTAATTACGTACTCACGTCTTGTTTATTAATTGGAAACGGACAGGAGCACTACAGTAAATCAAATGTAAAATCATGTTTTTAATGAAATTCCTGGCATTTTAACATTTTTTCGGGACAACGGGACAGATCCCTAAAATTCGGGACTGTCCCGAAAAATTACAAACGTTTGGTCATTGTAAGTCTACACGTCTATAAAGAAATGTTCCTATATTTCCTAAGCTAAACGAAAATGAACTAATAAATAAATTAATTAAAATGCGGGAAAAAAATAGATAATTATTTATCACTAGAAGATCTAACCTCTTTCATAAGTTCCGAAAGAACACGAATGAGAACGCGAGTTAGCAAGCCTGAGAATCCAGATACAACTACTGGCTAAGTATCATCAAAACACTGACGACCACAAGAAAATAAACAATTGTTTGGTATAATGAAAATAGAACAACTTTCAAACCAACTGTTCTCATGCTGCAAGAATCACGTTTCGAAGTAAAGTTCAGCGCTTTCTATTGTTCAGAAATGAAAACCCAAACACAATTAGCTTTTCTTTCTAACGAAACAATTCTTACCAACTATAGACATTTTTTTATTCGTGTCGATAGTTAAATAAACTAAAGAAGTAATATCACTTTCTTCCTTAAAAAGCTAAAACAAACATTCCATACTTTCAGCAAAAAGTTTCGTATTCGAGTGGGAGTCATAACTACAAAATAATTACGGGTTTTAAATTTTGCGTTTAATTATACATATCGGAGGGATAGACTTACAAAATCCAACGTATTACCAAAAAAATCTACTTGTAATACAACATGTCTGAAGTGTCCTTTGGTGTGTCAAATGTATTCTATCTTACGCAATTAATTTAATAAAGGAACAAATTCAGTTTAAGCTAAGCTGGTTTAAACTAACCTAATGTAATCTAATTTAATCTAACATAAACTTAATTAACCAAGCTAACATAACCCAACTTAAAATATATTAGTTCTAATTCTTAAATAGTAACCATTATCAACAGTAGTCAAAATATGCAAATTATTTTTTTAAACACAATGTTGTCGATTCTATGACACCTTCATATCTTCTGCTGAAAAGATGATGAGCTTGGTTTGCAAATCCGATCCAAAATTTCACTATCTGTGCATTGCGTGTTCAGATGGAGAAAAAATGTGAAAGTTTAAAACAAAACAAGTGATAGTTGTTTAGAGAGTTTTAAGCAAGACCGTACATCGTTGTACCCCACAGAACCATACAGATATTCAACCTTTATTAATAAACAGCTACGGGGTTCTTTCCAGCTTCGAAGACGTTTCTTCTTTTGCCGCTAGATGTCTCTGAGCTCAATAGCTAATTTTCTTAAACATTGTGATAAATTCCAGCTTATGATTGGTTCAAAAAAACTACATTTAAGCTAAGCGATAATGCTAAACCAATCAGAGAACTTCAGTTTACCACGATCATTAAGAAAATAAGCTATATTGAGTTCAAAGCCATCTAGCGGCAAGACAACTTGCTTGAAGCTCGATAGAAACCCGAAGTTATTTATGCATACAGACAACATGTCTATATGATTCTATGTTGTTGTACGCATGCGCACTATGAGAGTTTATATTTATATATCACGTCTAAGTAGCCTATACTGTATACAAGAATACGATATTCAAATACATCCTATGAAGTTTACTACGCCAATGAAGATTACTTTGCGCATATAAAAATCTTAGTGAATATTTTATTTTATATTTTTTATATAAAATATGAATTTATATTTCTAGTGAATACTTTTTGAAAATACATAATTATTAGAGTAATAATTGGATTAAGTTCGAGGTTTCTGTTTAGGAAAAAAAAAAGGAAGTGTGTGAACGAAGGCACATTTTAGAGAACACTAGTAGATGAATGTGGTAACATCGGATTCCCAAACCATTCGGTTCATTTATAGCCCTTACGGGAAAAACAAATCCCTGATCTATTTTTTGCAAGACATTGAACGAATTCGTACACTCACAGTTTAATAGACCGCGAAGTTTCAAGAGGTTTTAAAAGTTGGTGCATGTAATTTTCTATCTTTGCTATATATATATATATATATATATA
>JAGDQP010001765.1:82851-115790 GCA_022664845.1 Lepisma saccharinum | reverse complement strand
CTTAAGCAGCAACCGTTTTTCGGGGAGTTATTACTTTATAAGGACTGTGACAAGAAGAAGGCACGGTAAGACTATTTTTTGGAAGATGAGGGAGAAAATGTTGGGAGCTTGCAAGAATTATGGGTCAAGTCTGGTGTTTCAAGAGGAGCAACTCCAAGATCACTGAAATTATGCAGAAGAGGAACAGAAATAGTGGAGAGTGAAGGGAATGTACATTTACGATGGTTGTTTGTAAAGGAAGTGTCAGAAGTGAAAATTGAAGTATCTTCAGGAACACTAGATCTTTGAACTGTTGATTGTTTTGGTTTTTGAGGTTCGTCGCAGTTGGAATCGAGAACAGTAGGCTGTGAGACATGAGGTGCAGTTTTATGATACTCAAAAAATGTTTCAGTTGGCACAGAATGTTTACTGATTTTTGTAAATCGCTTGTGAAACAATGTCTTTTAAAATGTTTCCCACATACGACACGCCCAGATAATGTTTTAATGGGTAAATTTAAAAGATCGGGATTAGCACAATTAATAATCCACTTATTGCATATATCTGGTCGCTTAACCGGAAATTGAAAGAAATTTATTTTTCTGGATACGCCGCTTTCGTGGCATCAAGCAACATTTGTTAGCTCTAGGACCCATACCTCTAGCACTGATTTAAGTAAATAACATAATCAAAGCAACATAGTAACGACACAACATGACCACTCATAGCACTATAGGAAACACTTCACTTGTCAGAAAACCACTTCGCTACGAATATTCCTTTCTTCAATATTATGTAGATCACTGCACACGATTCGATACAGGTGCCACACTAGTAAAACGAACGAATTCAAAAAAACACACTGTCAAATGTATTGACATTTGCCTAGAACGGGTTTACGTTCATATGATTTAATTCCACCTAGAACAGGGCAGCAGCCAATAAGAATCAATAGAAGAACCATGTGGCCTTCTCTGTAGTTGGGAATTGTATACAAAATCTTGTGAAAAGATATTTCCCCCTCGACCCAAAATGAAGGAAATTTTATATTGGGTAGTTTTCCTATTTTGTCCAAATCAAAATTAGTGATGGTTCTGTTTGTAGTAAAGTTCCCAAGAAACAAGCACAACTTGTCAAGGACCACTCGATCTTGATTCCGACTTGAATACAGAAAATAGTTATTTCTATTCTTCTATCTGGCAGTTTTCATGAAACTCCTAAAGTCAAAAACATTCAGGCTTTCATATTGTGGGTAGAGTGTGGTAAAGTTTTCTTGCACAACTTATTTCTTTAAGGCCATAAACCCAATGTTCTCCTGAAGGAAAATAAATCAGAGAACCAGAACTTGAGGCCATATACAATCTGAGAAAAAGGTATATTGAGTACAAAGAAAAAGAAAAGTAAACTGAAAAGAGTTTTTATTCCGCATTTCTCAATCCTTTGGCTCTCTACGGTTTTTTAAAAGCTGTAGGTGTATATTTGATTTTGAACCGAAACTCTGTTTGCAAGAACTTTTAGCGCAACAAACCTTTACGCCATCTTCAGCTCTCATATAGGAAGACTTTTATTGGACACAACCAACGCAAAGAAAGGGACACATGTTCAACAGACAAGGAAGGAGAAAAGCGTTGATGTTGTTTTGACTGCTTTCAACTTTCAAGGAAGCACGGTGTTCCAGGTTTGTCAGACTCTGGATGACCCTTCCGGAGTTAAGAAATATATTACTGTCACTTGTTAACCGCAAAGAGGGTGAGGAAGTGACCAGAGGAAAATATAATTTCTGTTCATCTTGTAGTTTCTTTCTCGCGACAGTAGAGGGCAGAAAAAATAGTTAGAATTAGTCTAAGTTTGTTTTCGCAGTGATAGATGGCAGTGTGAAAAATCAGTACGGCAGCTTGCATGGCTATGCTTCCTCTATTCCCTATATACTCAATGGTAATAGGTAAAAGATCGGGGTACATGGACTGTCCAGAGTTAGGAACTTTATGTACATTTGAGATATACCCTCACGAGGACCATTAGGTTTTGGGATCGGATAGCTAGTGGTAGCCTCCAAGAGGTAGTCAGCTTGGTCGAAGACTACATACATTAGTGGACCCCTTGTACGCTGGGAGGACCATTACGTCATGGTTCTCGCGTAGCGCTACAAGAGCTTTGCGTTGGTTATGGGTTAGGTTAGTTTGGTTGGCAATCCGATGTGAGAACTCACTATTGGTCCTGGCAGAGATAATGGAGGAGATGTAACGTTCTAGGGTATGGTTGCTAGGAAGTGGAGGTGGGTCAATGTTTGAGGGAGATCGGAAGCGTTCAAGGTTAGTATGGAGCTTATTGGAAGGTGTGTCTCGAATAAGTGGATTTTTGGCCCATCTTAGTGTGATACCAGTGCTATTAGAGTTATTCTAGGATTTCTAGGAGGCGTAATATTTGTAAAATAGCGATAGGGGAACTAGGAAACTGATACCAACTGAAATTGGGCAATATCAAAGGACAGGACTAATAGCCCTCTTGAACAGTTTGAAACATTAACGCGTCATTTTAACTAGTTTATTTCACACAATGAATCAGTAATACAAATTGGGAACTGCTCGAATATATCAGATAAAGAGACTGAGGATCAAGGATAAGTTTAGCAATGACATCTAATACACACATATATATAATTGAATGATCTCCTCTCTCCACTATTCCCAACAAAACAATGACTTACACGATTCCGACTACGATTTTAGATATCCAACTCACCTGCTACAGAAGGGTGATTGAATGGCGTTCTTAAAGTTGTTCTTTTTGCAGGCACCTTGCACTATTGCACATTGCGGAATAGTTTAATGTTCTAGTATCGATACTGGCACCGTTCTCTTCGACGATGCTTGGTTGTCGTATAGGCCATCCTAACACTTGAAGCGTAGCAATTCTAATAATAGTATTTCAGAGTCCGAAATTAATATGAAGATGGCAACTGCCAAAGTAATGTCCAAAATAGAAGATGATTTAAACAACTATACCTGTCATTCGATATACAATATTAACTCGACGTTATCTCTGTCAATACTGACATAAGGACTATAGTCACTGATTGGTTTTATAGATTCGATATCACTTGTTTACTTAATCAAGGCTGGGATTTTCTGAGTGTAGATATTTTTATGACGTGATGGAAACGGGGATTTTCTTGGTCCCTCAAGAAAGGAAAACGGGACGTGTCATTAAAGGAATTTGGAATTAAGTAATAGGGATAGATCTTGGACAGGTGCTCACATAAAGTAATACTTTCAAGGTTTTATGGAATATTTTCACTCTGTCATTTCCTGTTGATCTGGAAGAAGCTTGGGAACATACGTGCCTTACTCCGTTTTAGTGTAGTACATAGTGAAACTGAACAGTTCCATAACAACACGTGTCTCTTGCCAACTGTGATCGTATTTTGCCCTTGCTACCCGTAAACGTGATATATTTTGTTTCAATAATTGGTGTCCTTCTGTAGCTCACATCCTCTTCGTGATTATTCCAAGATATTATTTTTATTGTTACAAACAACTCATGGGAGAGTGAGACCATTATTATTCTCTTACCCTTGACATTCTTACTTTATGATCCGTGGAACCTCATCTCTGTTATATCCGAGTGTTTCTTGTAGAATACCTGAAGATACATATTACGTACCATACATGACAAAATAAAATTGAAAAAATATTAAAATTGATGTTTTTCCCATTTCCAAAATTAACGTAAATACAATAGTATTACATTATTCCGCGAGCGAAGCAAAGGATATCTTTTAACAACATGAAGTGGTTGTACGGTTTGGAGGGGGAAAAAGTCAGTCGTTTAGAGAGGATGTCAGCTTCAGATTGAGTAAGGTTGTGGCTGGATAGGTTTACGATGGAGGTAGCAGTGGAATTTCACTGGCGGTCCAGTATTTCTGAGTACTGGGTCGTGAGTGCAGATTGTTTATTATTACTGGGTGGTTCAGTTATGGGAGTAGGTAATGGTAATGGTGGTTCTGCAAGTAAGGGAACTTGGTGCTTTTTGTGTGGAAGAGGTTGGGCACATCCAGTTTAAAAAGCACGGTGACAGAGGAGGGATATCTTATTCAGGTGTTTCTGGTGCATGGAGGAGTGTAAATAATGGACCTGGGTCCAAACGGTGTAAATTTTACTGTGCCAATCATGGGAGGTCAACAAGAGGATTTTAGTGAGAGACTGGATGTTGGTCAACAGGTGCACGCTGCAAGTGTAGGAAATACATGTTGAGGGTTATTTCAACAGCAAAAGATCTGTAAAGCGGTATGAGAAACGGACGGTGTACTAATGTTATGGCAGAGATCAGGATTTTGGGAGACAATCCTGTAGGAGTAAAGTCTAAATTCAAGCAGGAGCGCAAAAAACTAGCATGACCAACAGATTTGGAATAGTTAAGAATACACAAACGTAAACGGAAGAATAGAATTGATGCGGGATTACACCGAGTCATTTCAACCCCGGGATAATATAACTAGCACAAAGAAAAGCCGGGAGGGCAATTTAAGGTAAATTAATGAGAAAAATTAAGGAAACTAAAGGAAAATACTTACAGCTTATATGTTTCGTATTAGATCAAACACATATTCACATATATAAAAGTCACTACGATATTTCGTGGACACAGTTACAGGTATTCATGTGTAGAGGAAGAGAGCGAAGTGCACGTGTTCACAAAGTACAAGATTGAAGAAACAGTGGCGACACGTAGTGGACGATGCATCAAACTTGGAAAACAACTGACTGCTGTGGCGCGTAGATTTCCGGAGTTTGGAACAATAACAACTGTATACCGTGTAAGTACAGGGTGGGATCGTACATGGAATGTTGTTGAAATGCAGAGCAAACGGGAAGTTTAGAGTTATTGAAGTTTAAGTTAAGGATTTATTTTTGCGCTTAAATCGTGAATAAAGGCACTCTCCCACAGACGGCGTGTTGAGTTGCTGGTAGTAGGGGATAAAATGTAGATTACAACAACCAGGAAAGATAGATCAAAATAGATCAATAGATCTAAAGTAGATGTAGATAACGAGCCGTTATCTACACTCCTCAATGCACAAGAAACACCTGAATAAGTTATCCCTTCTCTATGGCCGTGCTTTTCAAACCGGATGTGCATTGCCTCTTCCTCTTCCACACAAAAAGCACCTAGTTTCCTTACTTGCAGAACCACCATTACCATTATTTTCTCTCATAACTAAACCACCCAGTAATAATAAACAATCTGTACTCACTACCCAGTACTCAGGAATACCGGACCGCCCGCGAAGTTCCACTGCTACCTCCATCGTAAACCTATCCAGCTACAACATTACTCAACCATCCAGCCACATCCTTTCTAAACGACTGACGTTTTCCACCTCTAAGCCGAACAACCACTTCCTTTTGTTAAAAGATACCCTATTCATTTCCCGCGGACTAAGATACCGCTATTTCTGGGCAAAAAAAAAAAAAAACACATGTTCCAGACACACCTTCCAATAGACTCCCTAATAGACTTGAACGCTTCCGCTCTTCCTCAAACACTGACCCACCTCCACTTCCTAGCAACCATCCCCTAGAACGTTACATCTCCTCCATTATCTCTGCCAGCACCAATAGTGAGTTCTCACATCAGATGGCCAACCAACCTAACCTAACCCATAACAAACGCAAAGCTCTTGTAGCGCTACGCGAGAACCATGACATAATGGTCTTCCCAGCGGACAAGGGGTCCACTACAGTAGTCTTAGACAAAGTTGACTACCTCCAGGAGGCTTACCGCCAACTATCCGATCCCAACACCTACAAGCCCACAACCCCAGACCTAACCTACACCCACAAACAGAATATTCCGGATTTCATTACCGCTAATGGTCCTCGTGAAGCTATATCTGTAATGTAGCACCTAATTCTCGACAGTACCATAAAGTACCTAATTCTGGACAGTCCGCGTACCCAAACTTTTACCTATTACCGAAGATCCACAAACCAGGCAACCCAGGCAACCCAGGCAGACCCATTGTAGCCAGTTATATTTATCCTACTGAACGCATTTCCACTCTCGTTGACTCCTACCTTCAAAAACATGTTCAAGCGCTGCCTGCCTACATACGCGACACCTACCAATTCTTAGAAATCATCCGTAAATTATCGCCTCTTCCTCCTGACATACTGCTTTGCACCATAGATGTTACCTCCTTATACACCAACATTCCTCATGCCCATGGCCAAGCAGCAATGGAATTCTTCCTTAACCAGAAACCCAAACCTCATAGCCCAACAACAGATTTCCTTCTTAACCTGGCCAACCTAGTTCTTACATGTAACAACTTCACCTTTGACGACAAACACTACATTCAGATCCGAGGCACAAACATGGGTACGAGAATGGCACCTTCTTATGCTGGGCAAGTTTATGGGCAAGCTCGAACTTGATTTCCTGCAAACTCAACCTTTGACCCCTCTACTCTGGGTAAGATTCTTGGACGATATAATGATACTGTGGACTCAGGGTGAAACCAGTCTCAAGATATTCCAAAGACAACTGAACCAATTCCGTGTTGTCAAGTTCACTTGATCCATGTCTGAAAAAATTCACATTCCTTGACATGGAAATCACTTTACAAGACAACAGCCCCACAACTTCCGTTCACATAAAACCCACAAACCATATGAACTTACACTACTCAAGTTCGCATCCTTACCACACCAAGAAAGCGATTCCTTTCTCCCTTTTCCTCAAAGAACAACGCCTGAATTCCACCACCTCTGTTGATTAAACTTATAACTAACGAATCCAGGAGGCTCTAGTCAAACGAGGCTATCCATCTAACCTTGTAACCAAACAGATTCACCGTGCATCCTTACACACTCAACCCACTCAAACCTCCAACCCACGGTCGCTCAACCCACCGGTTCTAATCACCCAGTTCCATTCTAAACTAATCAAGGTCACACAAATCTTACA
Organism: Lepisma saccharinum; assembly: GCA_022664845.1. Classification (NCBI taxonomy): domain Eukaryota; kingdom Metazoa; phylum Arthropoda; class Insecta; order Zygentoma; family Lepismatidae; genus Lepisma; species Lepisma saccharinum. Next base: position 108,842 of record JAGDQP010001765.1, on the reverse strand, counting down.
CTCTAATTTCCATATCCTCCAATCTGACCCAGACACAAAATCAGAATTCCCCACCAAACTAGATTAGTTTTTCAACATCCCCCTAATTTTAGAAACATCTTGGTCCATACGAATCCTTCCTCGCCACCACTTCAAACCGGCGGCCATACATGCAAGAGGCCAAAATGTAAGTTCGGCTCAATCTCCATCACTTCTCCCACAAGCACTATTAATATTGCTAATGGCCGGTACACCCTCAATCCTAAGGGTACATGCCACACCTCTAATGTTATATACATCCTAACCTGCAAGTTCTGTGATGCCTTTTATGTGGGGGAAACAGGTAGCCCTCTTAACTTTCGTATTAACAACTATCGTCACTTTCGCACTATCAACAAACCGAATGCCCCAATCTCCTTACACACCGTGTTCCACAGTATCAATTTTGATTTATCTTTCCTAGTTGCCATAATCCACATTTTACTCCCTACCACCACCAGCAAGTCTGTGGGAGTGTGCCTTATGGTTCAAGCGCGAAAATATATCCTGGCCTTAAACTTCAATAACTCTAAACTTTCCGTCCGCTCTGCATTTTCTACACATTTGCATTAATGATCCTACCCTGTACTTACACAGTATACAGTTGTTATTGTTCCAAGCTCCGGAAATCTACGCGCTACAGCAGTCAGTTGTTTTCAAGTTTGATGCATCGTCCGCTACGTGTCGCCACTGTCTCCTCAATCTTGTACTTTGTGAACACGTGCACTTCACTCTCTTCCTCTACACATGAATAGGTGCAGCTGTGTGCACGAAATATCGTAATGTCTTTTATGTGAATAAGTGTGTGATCTAATACGGAATATATAAGCTGTAAGTATTTGCCCTTATTTTCCTTCATTTTTCTCATTAATTTACCTTAAAATGCAGTCCCGGCTTTCCTTTGTGCTAGTTATATAAGAGAGGTACCGGGGTCGATTCTCGGCGCAGCAAGGATTTTTTGCAAGGTGTGTGGGTCTGGAGCGGTGCCCACCCAGCATTGTGATGATATTTGGGAGCTACTATGAATAAAAGATAGTGGCGATCACAGTGAGACCCTAGGCTCTCCTCCCTCAACTCGTCTGGTCAGCGTGGGAGCAGTAGACCAATCTCCTCCCTCCGGGAAGAGACCTTATCCAGTAGTGGATCGAATGTGGCTGTGATTTATTATTATTATTATTATTATATATATACATAAATATATTTGTGTGTATGTGAAAATCAATGTACAGGGTGAGGCAAAAGTCCAGCACCACCCTTTTATTTTTCAAACGGCTTGAGGAAAATGACAAAACTTTAGATGTGGGTAATTGGGGTGGGGGCGCACCAGATGGTGCCATTTAGCATCATCGCGGCCATCATGAAATCCGCCATTTTGAATTCAGGTCCAATATTTCAAATGGGAGGGGGGGGGGGAATGTGACATATCGCTTTAAGCTAGAATTTTACCAGAAATACGAATCTGCAGTTACTTTTTACATAACTTTATTTAGTAACGAAATTTTGTGAAGTAAACATTTCATGTGGGATCTACAAGATATGCTCTATGTGTTCCCCGTTGTGTGCTACACATAATGCAAGACGTTTTTTCCTGTCCTGATGGATACATAATAACACTTCCGGCGTCACAGATTCACAAGCGTGCGTGATTCGTTGTTCCAGGTGTCGGAGATCAGTGATTTTTTCTTGATAAACAAGTGCTTTGAGATGGCCCCACCGATAAAAGTCTAAGGGTGTCAGGTCGGGCGAACGGGGTGGCCACTCAATTAGCCCTCGATGGCCAATCCAGTGACTCGGGAACTGTGCATCCAACCACTCCCTGACAGATAATGCATAGTGAGGAGGCGCACCATCTTGTTGGAAAAAGGCAGGAAAGTCACCTTCTGCGTTCAGCAGTGATAGGAACACTTGTTCCTGCAGCATGTCAAAATATCTGTCCCCATTTAGGTTCCCATGGATGAAGAATGGCCCGATGAAACGAGTGTTCCATATCCCACACCATACCATCACCTTTTCCCCACCAAGTACCCTCGAGGCATCTGTCCATTCTGGGTTTGTGTCTGACCAATAACGGTGATTCTGTTTATTGTCCTCACCGTTCACATGGAATAGAGCCTCATCAATAAACACACACTAAGAGGAAACGTAGGATCCTCGTTACACTTCCTCACAGTCCATTCTACAAATTGCATTCTCCTATCTGGGTCATCCTCCGCTTAGGTGTTGCTGCAGTTGGAGTTTGTATGGATGCCCCTTTTTTGTGTGCAACAAACGGAGTATCGATCTCTGACTTACACCTGAAACTGCAGCTAAACGCCTGGTACTGCGTTTAGGGTTTTCACCAAGGATGCTACAACTGCCGTTGCTGTTTCCTCATCCGTTGCAGTCCTCTGGCGTCCACTGCGTTGTTTATCGTCTACAGATCCAGAAACTTTAAATTTCTGCAAAATACGCAACACTGTGGTATGTGCAATGTTGCCCTCTCTGGATGCCGGGCATTGAAGTCAACAGCGATGGCTCTGGCACTGCGTTTCCCACTGATGAGAACAATTTCAGTCCTTTCTTGGCGGGTAAGAGTCATGTTACATCACTTGAAAAGACAAATTAAAACCCATTACATGATGAACTATGCAATGTTAACTTCACGAAATTTCAGTACTGAATAAAGTTAGGTACAAAACAACGGCAGATTCGTACTTCTGGTGAAAATCTAGCCTAAAATGATATGTCACATGCCCCCCTTCTCATTTGAAATATTGAACCTGAATTCAAAATGGCGTTTCAAGATGGCCGCCACGATGTTAAATGGCACCATCTGGTGCGCCCCAACCCCAATTACAAATATCCAAAGTTTCGTCATCTTTCCTCAAGCCGTTTGAAAAATGAAAAGGTGGTGCTGGACTTTTGCCCCACCCTGTATGTAAATAAATATCCAAGCAACCTAATAATTGAGTTTAACTTGTAATTAGTATAGGGTTGAAAATTATGAAAAATTAATAAAGTTGTGTTTAACTAAATTTCCTGAGTAAATCTTCTATGAATCGATACCACGATTTGTGTAGCTTACCATTAACAGTATCTAATGTACGACATTTCCATATGATGTAAGACGATTCGGTGATTGATCGATTATTATTTATTTTGGATTTATGGAGTGCTGATGCTATTTGATGCTCATCGTTGAATAAATGATTTGAAATTGGAATCCTTTTTCTTTTAGTTTATTATGAAGATCTTTTAATTTATTATAATAATAATAATTATTATCAATTTTGATGAAGAAGAAACTAGACTGGCATGAGAAAACGTTGCTTGCCGGTTAAGATGAGTGAGAATGAAAAACACGCAGACACTTAAAATCCCGTTTCAAGTCCCGTAAAAATATTTACGCAACGTCAAACATCAAAGGACATCAGCTCAATTATTCGAAAATCCAAAACAGTGATCAATCAGTCATGCAGGACCGATATTTCAAAATGTGCGAAAGTGAATACAGTGAAGGGTAATTTACACAAATTGTGGTTTCCTTTCATATCAGATTTACTCAGAAACTCCTTCTCCTCCTCCGCCACGCACAAAGAACTCTATTGCCAACTCAACATCTTTATTAATTTTACATATCTTTCACTATACAAATTAAACTTAATTATAAGGTTGTTTGGATATGTATTCATATACATTGATTTTCACATTATATTGCTCTAATTATACATTACTGATGATCAACTAATACAAGATCAATGTCAGGTTTTTTAATTTAGTAATTTCGTAACATTAACAGGTAAATTTCCGTTTGTATGTACGAAATGGCAACACTGAACCAATTGAAGATGGAAATTCGCTACCTTTAAAGAGTTCAAATTTCAGCTGTACTCTTCTTGCAGCATTTTCTTACTTTTTCATGTCACTTTCTTCCCTTACTCTTACTTTCTATCGTTGGCGTGGGCCCCTGAGGATGAGCGCGAGTCCCTGTGCTTGTAAAGATTTGGGCAACTGCATATGCGACTTACAACAAAATACAATGAAGTCTTCGATGCAACGTAAGTATCGTCCAATTTAAATATGCTGTTTTATACGTTACAATGGTATTATTTATAGCAATGAGTTTATGAGTAGAAATTAAATTGTGAGGAGCAATCTATTACTTTGTGCCAAAGGAATCTTTATGTTAACCCATAGGTCCCGAAGACAAACACAGCATTATGAAGGATGCACCAACCCACGATTATTCTTAAAAGCAAGGAAAGAAGCACAGATGATTAAGAAAACCGCTCTTCCCTTAATAAAGAATACGAAAAACTGATTTCAAATGTTAAAATTTTAAAAAAAGCCGAGTAGAAAGATATTATAGGAGAGTTATAACATTACCTGCTACTGAATTGTTTTCACTGTCAGCAAATGCAGCTGCATCAAGTTGCTCTAAGTGAATAAGTGGTAGAGGAGTATACTCCAAACGTATGGCTATGTGGGAGGCGAAATGTAATGTATTTTTGAGGCTTCTGTTTTGTAAAATGGTTTCTGCTCTGTAGGAAAAATAAAAATATTCAAGCCAAAAGACAGAGAGGCAGACAGACATATACATACATACAAAAGTATACACATAATTGATATGTTAGTGTGTAAAAAGAAGTAAGTAAATGAAACACAAATTACTAATGACATGGGCCGGGGTATGGCCCGCCGTTTCAAGTCCACCAGCTCCCAGCATATCGGCTTATTAGCCCGCACACACAAAGCTCGCCCGGCAATATTCCGGCCCGCCTAAACTGCTGAAGAGGCATTGGGTTGACACGCATGCCAGCAGCTTCCTAGCGTCCTGATCCGCGGCCAGGAGGTTCCTATATTCACTTTGAACTTGTAACCTTACATTACCATTTTTACACAAAAAGAGGAGGATTGCAAGATTAAATAAGATTTGTAGTATAAAAAATATCTGATTTGTACTATTTGAAGCATTTGTACTATAAAATATATTGAAGATGTACTTATAAGGAGAGAAATCATAAAAAAATATATTGAAAGAGTTCAATGTGTTAAGTTTAAATAACAAAAGTTTATATATATCCAGACTTTTTTCTATAAATTGATAAATTTCAAAATTGATTGTCCACGCTTGTCATTCGAGTTTAACTCTAGTCTGTAACTTTACGAAAAAGACCACCCTTTTACATGCCGTATCATTAAAATAATTTACATAAAACTTCTTCTTTAATGCAAATGTGCTCTGATCACAACTCGATAGTAGACAAGCAGCTTAAAATTGATTTTACTATGAATTTTAATAGTTTTAAGAGGGAGGATAATTCAACTTTATCTAGAAAATAATGACTTACAAATTTGGGGTAAACGCTTTCCGAAGATTAAAGTCATGGTAAATATACTACTGTATTGAAAATTTTGCTAAGTATTCAAAATGAGATGGTATACGCAGGTATGATATAGTGGTAATTCTTTCAATTTTTATTTTTTAGCAGCACCTTTTAACAGAGAAAAAAAATACCGGTATATATGGTTATACATAAATTCGAAATACAAGAAATATTTCAAAGTGTTTCAGAACGAGAGAATAAAGAAAGGAGGGTTGTCCGAACCTCCTTAGCTTGTATCATGTACTTAATAGAAATAGTATTGAGTAACACAGAGTTCTAAATTAGATAATATACGGTTACTGATATCGGAGATCGCATCTCTGTAACGGCCCTGTGGCCAACAACACTATGAAGTAGAATATTTTAATACTGCTCAAATTATTTGCAAATGTAAATTTGAGTGTTACCTGAAAGTCAATACATACGGATAAAAATTTTCTGTGTGTTATCTCGACAGGTATTCGATCATGCTAACCATATGGACAACAGTGAGGGCCCTAACATGTCAAGAAGTTTAGGAATAGACTAAATTAGAGGTTCAAAGTCTAAAGTGAACATATGAGGAACATATCTAACAAAAATAATGTATATAAACATAAGTAAAGAGAATACAATAGCGTGCTCGTCTTGTAATTGGGTGGTCCCGGGTTCGATACCCTACGCCGAAAATTCTGACTAAGGATTTCCCTCGGCCATTCCAAGCAAATTGTAGGATGGTACTTTCAATAAGACGAGGGTCGATTCCACCCAAAATCTTTCTCATTTTTCCGTTTCAGTGTAAAGTGGCTACTAAGCTGTATCTGAATATTAATAAAGAAAATCAATTAAAAAACAATGAATTCATTGTTACTTACAACCACAAATGTTCTCAATATTATTTTAGTGAACAAAATCTTTTAATAGAGTATTTAAACCTACCGGTGGTCATTGAATATGATAGAAAACAAATTACATGTAACACACAGCGTTCCACTGCAAATCTATTTAGGTAGTCATAATGTTCTCTTCAATTGAGTCAGAAAAGTACTTTATAGCAAGAAACCGTGAACAAACTCCGTGATATGCAATGCAATTGACACCGTTGTCGTGTCAACATTACTTCCTTAGATAATAGAATGTTGCGGGTTAACGACCATACTGTTTTGAAAAAACAAACAAACAAACAAACACACACACACTAGTACAAACTACAAAGGAAAGCCGGTAGAGCAATTTAAGGTAAATTTAAGACAAATGGAGGAGTAAAAAGGATAATACAGCTTATTCGTATTAGATCACACATATTCACATATAAAAAGTCATTATATTTAGTGTATTACACGTTTGCAAGTATAGAGGAAGAGCGAAGTTCACGTGTTCATAAAGTACAAGTTTGAAGAGACAGTAGCGGACAAAGCATCAAAACTGGAGAACAACTGACTACCGTAGCGCGTCGATTTGCGGGACTTGAAATAATAACTGTATAGCGTGTAAGTACAGGGTGGGATCGTAAATGGAAATGTGTTGAAAATGAAGAGGAAAAGGGGAGCTAGAGTTATTGAAGGTTTTATTTTCGCTCTCAAACCATGAATAAAGGCATTCTCCCACAGACGGCGTGTTGAGGTGCTGGTCGTAAAGGGTAAAATATGGATTATGGCAACAAGGAAAGATAGATCAAAATTGGTATTGTGGGACTCGGTGTGCAAGGGAACTGGGGCATCCGGTTTGTTGATAGTACAGACGCGATGATGGTTATTAATTCTAATGTTAAGAGCACAGCTTGTTTCCCCCACATAAAAGGCATCACAGAACTTGCAGGTTAGGATGTATATAATTAGGCGTGTGACATGTACCCTTGGGATTGAGGGTGTACCGAGCATTAGCAGTATTGATAGTGATGAAAATGGAGCAGACCTTACATCTGGGTCTCTGGCATGTCTGTGCGTCGGTTTAGGGTGGTGGCAAGGAGGGATTCGTATGGACCAAGATATTTCTAAGATTAGGTGGATATTGAATAACTAATGTAGGTTTGGTGGGGAATATTGATCTTGTGTCTGGGTCAGATTGGAGAGTGTGGAAATTAGAGTGTAGGATTTGTTTGACCTTGGTTAGTTTAGGATGGAACTGGGTGATTAGAGCCGGTGGGTTGGATTTTTGAGTAGGTTGAATGTGTAAGGGTGTACGGCGGATCTGTTTGGTTACAAGATATTGAACACGTGAACTTCGCTCTCTCATCTATACTTGAAAACGTGTAATACACGAAATTCAGTGACTTTCTGTATCTGAATATATGTGATCTAATATGAAACTATAAGCTGTAAGTATTATATCTTTTTTCCTTCATTTGTCTCAAATTTACCCGCGTTCGACTCCCTGTGGGAGCTGAAAACTTTCGGTGTTGACCCAGCATCGTGAGGACAATTGGGGAACTGCTGTGAATAAAAGACAGTGGCGATCACAGTGAAATCTTCGGCTCTCCTCTCCCAACCCGTCTGGTCAGCGTGGGAGCGGTAGATCAACTCCTCCCTTCGGGGAAAGGCCTCATGCACTGGTAGATTAAATATGGCTGTGATTTCTTATATATATATATATATATATATATATATATATATATACATAACTAGTACAAAGGAAAGCCGGGAAGGCGATTTAAGTTAAATTTAAGACAAATGAAGGAGAGAAAAGGATAATACTTACAGCTTACTTTCGCATTAGATCACACATATTCACATAAAAAAGTCACTAATTTTGTGTATTCACACTTTTTCAAGTATAGAGGAAGAGAGCGAAGTTCACGTGTTCACAAAGTACAAGTTTGAAGAGACAGTGGCGACACGTAGCGGACAAAGCATCAAAACTGGAGAACAACTGACTGTTGTAGCGCGTAGATTTGAGGAGATTAGTTTTTCAACATCCACCTAATCTTAGAAACATCTTGGTCCGTACGTATCCCTCCTTGCCTCCACACCAAACCGTCGCACAGACATGCCAGAGACCCAGATGTAAGGTCTGCTCCATTTTCATCACTTCTCCCACAATCACTATCAATACTGCTAATGGTCGGTACACCCTCAATCCCAAGGATACATGTCACACCCCAGTTTCCTTGCACACCGAGTCCCACAATACCAATTTTGATCTATCTTTCCTGGTTGCCATAATCCACATTTTACCCCCTACGACCAACACTTCAACACGCCGTCTGTGGGAGAATGCCTTTATTCATAGTTTGAGAGCGAAAATAAAACCTGGCCTTAACCTTCAATAACTCTAAGCTCCCCTTTTCCTCTGCATTTTAAACACATTTCCATCCACGATCCCACCTTGTACTTACACGCTATACAGTTATTATTATTTCAAGTTCCGGAAATCTACGCGCTACAGCAGTCAGTTGTTCTCCAGTTTTGATGCTTTGTCCGCTACGTGTCGCCACTGTCTCTTCAAACTTGTACTTTGTAAACACGTGAACTTCCCTCTCTTCCTTTATACTTGAAAAAGTGTGAATACACGGAATATAGTGACTTATTTTTATGTGTATATGTGAACATGTGTGATCTAATGCGAAAGTAGGCTGAAAGTATTATCCTTTTTTCTCCTTGATTTGTCTTAAATTTACTTTATATATATATATATATATATATATATATACCCGCAATGAAGTACTTGTCACGCCATGAGGTGGTGAACTGTACTTGATTCTAAGATTTTTGCAAAGAATGGTTCAAGTTAGGAAGAAGATGATGATATGTTTTGTTTCTCAAATCATCTATATCAGTACTGCTTACTTGCCTTTCCGATATTGTCAATAGTTATTGTAAAATACCGTTTATTTTTCTACTGTACTTGTTATCGCCCGGAACCAATAATAGGGGTGAAACCTAAATGGTTCCAGTACTTACAAAACTACTGAAAAACCTAACATTACACACGAAAACACAACACACGTCTTATGCAGATAACTATCCTTGTGCGGCCACATCAACATTACAGGAACCATTAACCCTCTAATCGTTAAGATGTGTGTGTAGCTTCAGTACAGAAGAATTGTAATTTTTATTCAAAGTTTTTAAATCAATGGTAAGTACTGCTTGTTTCTTTAACACACAAGGCACTATTTTTATCTGGATATTGCATTACGGCCGTTGGTACCTACTTCTCCAAAACTTCATCTGTTGAGGGTAACGATTGATGTTGTTCCCTGAAAGTACTCCGCCAAGTGGCGCGGAAAGTAGTTTCCCACTACCTTCAGCGCTTGATGGTGATGTTCTAAGCACGGAACCTACATTTAAAAAGTCACACCAATTGGATCCCCATTAAGTATCCAACCTGAGATTCCTTAATTACATGGCAACAAGTGTAACCAGTCACCATCCGAGAACACTAGAAAGTACATATGTAAAGGTCGCCTATCATGATCAAGTTATGATTGCTGACGAAAGAACGTTCTTGTGATATATTGGCTAAAAAAATGAAAAATTAATAAAAAATAAAACACATTTATGGAATTTAAGAAGAGAAAAATTGACGCCATAAGAATTACAACAATGCGAAACGTGGTGAAGATTAAATATTAAAGAAGCGATAGTAAAAAAAATCTTGCGTTTATTGCTACCTGTGATTTCAAGACTTCTCACTCAAGGAAAATTTTGGATTGAATTTCTGAATAGAGGAACAGTAATCAAAGAGAAATTTGGATTGAATTTCTGAATATTGCAATCAAAGTAAGAAAACTGTAACAAAAGTCTGATGAATATCTAAAAATCTAAGAAAACGTTTGTCTTGATGGCTGGAGATTTCCTGGATGGAAATGTGTGTACGGAAAAGGAGAATTAGACGAGATTTTATCGAGTTGATCGTCATTATCATATCATCATTTTCTGAAAGCGGCCCCACATAGCAATTCTGATTTGACTCAAAAGTGAATCAACCTTACTTTGCCAAGTGAGTTACAACTAATATTTGGTCTGTAGTTATCCATCAAAACTTATTTTTATATCAACCATATACAGTACATGTCACATTGAAGTTAATCTTCTCTCTCTCTCGAGTTTGGTCACTGAGTTTAATTCTGAGTTATCTAGTTTACCAAAAAAAAGATTAATCCGGTTTCTAGATTTTGTCCAGGTCCCTAATTTCAACTGAGAAAAAATACAACATTCTCCGCCCAAAATTGATCGCAACAGCTTGTTCCACAGCAAAGCGCCTTACTATCAACAAGTGGAATAAAGTTATGTAAAAACCTGTATAGCCCATTCAGATTATCTCCATCACTATCTACGCTGTCTTTCACAGGGCGATAATAATAGTCAAACCTAAAGTTTCGTAAGATCTTTTGAGTCTTGAACCAAAATTCTAGTATAAAATTTAAGAAAAGAAAGCAACTATGGATCTTCTGTAGTTGCTTGTAGGAACTTAAGAAGGAAAAGATATAATTTTAAAATCACTACAAGACTAAATCATGAATTCATTCAAACTCGATAAATTTTGCGATGTTGAGCTTGAGTATTTTAAGAGTATTCTTCAGTAGCAATAATGAAGTCGTCCTTACGTGAATTAACGAACTATTCCTTACTGCAGAAGTGTGTACCAATTATATCTCTGTATACTGGCTTTATTATTCTCTTCATGTATTTTAAATTTTATACATTTGTATATACTCTTATCTTTTCTTAAACAAATTTGTGTATTTTTATGTACTTTCAAATGTAATTCTTACTTACCGTAAACTAATCTAACTAACCAACTCTATGGCTTACGGAACTCGCAAGTTCATCTCCAGAGTAACAAACGTTCTTTATTGGATTCTATCATCAGAAACCTCAAGCCAGTTTTCATCACGAACACCAACTTCTTGAAGATCCCTTCTAATATTGTACTCCCAACGACGTCTCGGTCTTTCCAACGATCTCTTTCCATCCGGCCTTCCAACCAAGATAGATTATAATCTTCGTTTTTCCCCCATCCGAGCTACATAGTCTGCCCATCTTAGTCGTCGCGCCCGTACATATGGTGAATCGCAAAGTCCGTGGAGTTCTTCATTATGCAGTATCGTCCATTCTCCAGTCGTCTCGTTCGTTTCGGCCTGTATATCTTTTCCAAATTTATGTTCATTTGCTAGGGTCGTACTACAACTTTCGCAACCGTAAAGTATTACCGGCAGAATAACCATTCTGTATATTTTAAATTTAAATTTCCTTGATATTAATCGCGAGTTTAGAAGTTTCTGGACTGAACAGAAACGTGCGCTGCTGAATATTAAGTTACTTTTATTTATTCCGTGACCTCGTTTTTACTTGTTAGATATGTTCCCAAGTATTTAAAATTGTTTACTTTCTCCATGTTCTCATTCTCAATTGTTACGTATCTATTTCTTTCACTTTTAGTGCTTGTATCGTGTATTTTGTTTTATTTCCGTTCACCTGTATGTAGACCTAATTCATCGCACGCTAAGACATCGGTGTTGCTTTGTAGTGCAGCTATTAAATCTACATCATCCGCGTATACGGACAGTTGATTCAAGCCTTTCAATGTTAGTCCCTTTTTATCCTCTTTATTTTTAAAATCACATATTCTAACACAACATTAACAGTAGTGATGTTAAGGCATAACTTTGTTTCAATCTGTTGCGAATCTTGAAGCTATCTGACATATTATTACTTATCTGTACTCTTCTTATGGGGTCGCTGAGACACATCCTCACTAGTTGAACAAGTTCTTTTCGGAATTCCGAATCGTATCAGGATACTACATAACTTTTCCCTTTTGATATAATCATATACTTTCTTAAAATCATTGAATAGCTTTGTATTCCCATTTCTTCTCCAAAATTTCTCTCAAGACGAAAATCTGGTCCAATGTGGATCTATTTCTTCTACATCCACATTGGTGATCTCCAATTATTTCATTTCGTATACACTTAGGCGTGTTAACAGAATATTACTTAATACTTTGTAACATGTTGGAAGTAAGGAGATTCCGCGGTAATTATTACACTTAGATTTATCGCCCTTTTGTGAATCGGACCTTTTATTTAGGCTTTCCATTCCTTTGGAAACTACTCCTTTCTCCATATAACACTTATCAATTTATGTAGTTCCTTGATTAGTGCTGTTTCTCCCGCTTGAATTAATTTGGGTCGAATATTGTCTATTCCTGATGATTTTTTATTTCTTTATCGGCATTCTGACTCCAATTTCTCTAGGTTCGGGTACTCACGGTTCTGTGGTATAGATCTTAAATTCCTATTATGTACTCTAAGAAGTTTGTCGAAATAACTTTTCCACCCATGATAATTTTAGTCAGGGATCGCCTGAAGATCTGAAGACTTGCTTTGCCTATAGTAGGTCTACCTTTTTCTTCCCTCCCTACCTTAGTGTTGAAATCACTCATCACTATTTACGTTTTATACTTCGATAATTGGTCAAACAGCTTTTCTAGTTTATCGTAAAATGTATCTTTCTAGTTTCCATCAGCCTCCTCGATCGGGGTATAGATATTTATTAAAACCGTGTTGCAGCATCGAGTATGTATCGTAACGTACGATAGTTTCTGAACCGCTGGAAGCATACTGTTCTTAATGAGAAATCCTGTTTCGAAATTGTGTGACTGAGTTCTCCCGTAGTAGAAAGTGTATTTTCACTGTCGAATGCTATCCTGATCCTCCCACCGGGCTTCTTGTATTGCTAATATGTCCAACTCGTACTTTTCGGTCTTGCGTACCGCCCCCTGAAGAGCGCCAGTTTTGCTTAACGTTCGTGCGTTCCACGTTCCTATTCTAAGATCTTTCTTAATCCTGTTCTTGGACCTCCGGAATATTTTACCCCAGGAGAATCCATAAACCATATGTTACCATTTCTTGACATGATTTAGCGGCGTAGAGTTGTCAGCTCTACGACCTCGCACTAAAGGCAGACATTCAAGATGTATTCCTCTGTCCATCTCTGAGCCTTGCCAATGTCATTTATCTTCTACCTCAGTGTGGTAATGGTGAAGCTGCTTCCCTTCACCATGATATTTTTGTTTGGGCTTATCTTCCACTAGCATTTGTAGATCCCTCTACTGACTGTAAGGCAGCAGTATTGGTTTTTGTCCGCCTCGGAATATTTTCAATACTTACCATATCTGGTCAGCATTTCCCTATCCACCACCTGGAAAGAAGCCTGGTGGGAGACCAGTAACTCCAGAAGTATACAGAATATAAAATATGATATTACGAAACTTCAGTCATGACAGCAAATAATCTGTAAGGTCAAATAAATAGTAATAAATATTAATATTGAATATCACTGGTTGAAAAACTAACCGTTACTTGTTTCATTATGCAGGGACTTCATATATATTCAGGGCAAAAATAAGTTTACTAAAATGTTTACAAATGCCGTCCCACTAATGCAAGACATTTAGAAATTGATCAACAAATTTCATACAGGTTTGGTTTGACACAAAACGTATTATCGAGATTTCCATTCTAACAAAAGAGTAAGGAATCCGATTAAAGAGCGTATAGTTAGATCGCCACAGAAATCTCTAAGAAAGTTAAACCAACGTGTGAATATTTCATATAGTTCGGTCCATAAAATTGTTGTGAATTTTTTAAACTTTAACCTATCCGTTAATATTTAAATTGATCGCCCTTTAAACATGTTTTGATTCGTAATAATTAAGTACTAAAAATTAACTTGTCTTATCCTATGAATTATGAAAGACAAAGTTGATACTAGCAATAGAAAAGCCACTTTTATATTCGTAAGAAAACGTTACCGGACCTCTACTGGACACTCATTGTGACAAACTTCGAAACGCTTAACTCCCAGAAATTATGGAACAATATTTATATTTAAGATTGACAAGTAACTACTTACATTCGATTTTTATCCAAACTAAAGGATTCAAGAGACAGATCAAATCTTCCAAGCGTCATAGGGTTTATTAGTCTCTTTGTCTTTAATTTCAATACAAGTTGTTCTGTTTGTAAAGATGTCACTAAGTACGAGGAATTTTCTTGCCAATTTGGTGTTAAATGTGGAGTCACATGCTGCTGCTCTCCTAATGTCAACACTAACCACAAAACATCAGTTCTGTGGGAACCTAAAAATTAAAAGAAAGATAAAATAAGTGGCAAATCCAAATTAAAATCCTATTTGTAATTATTCACCTGATAGTGTTAAGTTACAAATATTTAACAGACTCTTGCTTTATTTGGCTTCTTTCATTTTCTTTCCCTTCTCAGTACAATTTACTGTAATTTTTTGTGCGAAATTCTTTTTCTTAACCCGTCGATGTGGTGTTCCTTTCCCATGTAAAGGTGCTGGAATCCCATAGCGGATAAGGGAAGCCTGCTCCCCCGATATGGAGAGTACTAGAGAAATCAGCGGTGGACCAAAACCAGTACTGCTGCCTTACAGTTAGTAGAGGGATCTACAAAGGCTAAGGGATCTACACCCTGACACAAAATAACCTGGTCCTTCAGGTTGGTGGTTGAGTGTGGGGTGAAAAAACTGTATTTTTACGAAGCCTAACAATAAGCCTCGGTTGATTAATGTTAAAGGAAAACGGAATGAAAACCCGAATTGGAGTTTTAGGACATGGAACGTTCAAACCATACTAAAGGCTGGTAAAATGATGGAGATAACTGACAAAGTACTGAAACAGAAATCTGACCTGGTAGCGTTACAAGAAACCAGTTGGCAAGGCAGTGAGCTCCTATCTCAAGATTTCACTATGTAAGTATCCTTTTTTCTACCTTGTTTACAATCTTATATATTTATACAACATATATATATATATTGCCATTACAATTACCATTACCATTACCTACTCCCATAACTGAACCACTCGGTAATAATAATCTGCACTCACTACCAGTACTCAGAAATACCGGACCGCCCGGGAAATTCCACTGCTACCTCCATCGTAAACCTATCCAGCCACAACCTTACTCAATCTGAAGCTGACATCCTCTCTAAAGGACTTACTTTTCCCTTCCAATCCGTACAACTTACTGTTGTTAAAAGATATCCTTTTTCATTGCCCGCGGACTAAGATGGGGCTATTTTGGGGCAAAAATTCCACCTGTTCTAGACACACCTTCCAATAAACTCCATACTAGCCTTGAACGCTTGCGCCCTCCCCCAAACATGGACTCATCTCCACTTCCTAGCAAATATCCCCTAGAACGTTACAGCTCCTCCATTATCTTTGCCAGCACCAATAGTGAGTTCTCACATCAGATGGCCAACCAACCTAACCTAACCCATAACAAACGCAAAGCTCTTGTAGCGCTACGCGAGAACCATGACATAATGGTCTTCCCAGCGGACAAGGGGTCCACTACAGTAGTCTTAGAGAAAGCTGACTACCTCCAAGACGTTTACCGCCAACTATCCGATCCCAACACCTACGAGCCCACAACCCCAGGCCTAACCTACACGCGCAAACAGACAATTCCCGATTTCATTACCGCTAATGGTCCTCGTGAGGGTATATCTGAAATGCCCATAAAGTACCTATTCTGGACAGTCCACGTACCCAAACTTTTACCTATTACCGAAGATCCACAAAGCAGGTAACCTTGACAGAAAATTTTTAGCCACCTATAATTACTCTACTGAACGCATTTCCGCTCTCGTTGACTCCTACCTTCAACCACATGTTCAAGCGCTGCCTGCCTACATACGCGACACATACCAATTCTTAGAAATCATCTGTAAATTACCGCCTCTTCCTTCTGATATATTGCTTTGCACCATAGATGTTATTTCCTTATATACCAACATTCCTTATGCCCATGGCCTAGCAGCTATGGAATTCTTCCTTAACCAGAGACCCAAACCTCATAGCCCAACAACAGCTTTTCTTCTTAACCTGGCCAACCTAGTTCTCACATGTAACAACTTCACCTTTGACGACAAACACTACCTACAGATCCGAGGCACATACATGGGTACGAGAATGGTATCTTCTTATCTAATCTGTTTATGGGCAAGCTCGAACATGATTTCCTGCAAACTTAACCTTTGACCCCTCTACTCTGGGTAAGATTCTTGGAGGATATAATGATACTGTGGACTCATGGTGAAACCAGTCTCAAGATATTCCAAAGACAACTGAACCAATTCCGTGTTGTCAAGTTCACTTGGTCCATATCTGAAAAAATTCACATTCCTTGACATGGAAATCACTTTAGAAAACAACAGCCAGACAACTTCCGTTCACATAAAACCCACAAACCATACGTACTTACATTACTCAAGTTCCCATCCTTACCACACCAAGAAACCGATTCCTTTCTCCCTTGTCCTCAAAGGACAACGTCTGAATTCCACCACCTCTGGTGCTGAAACTTACAACCAACGCCTCCAGGAGGCTCTAGTCAACCGAGGCTACCCTTTTAAACTCGTAACCAAATAGATACACCGTGCATTCTCACACACTCAACCCACTCAAAAATCCAACCCACCGGCTCTAATCACACAGTTCCATCCTAAACTAACTTAGGTCAAACAAATCCTACACTCTAATTTCCACATCCTCCAATCTGACCCAGACAGAAAATCGATATTCCACACCAAACCTAGATTAGTTATTCAAAATCCACCTAATCTTTGAAACATCTTGGTCCGTACAGATCCTTCCTTACCACCACCCCAAACCGGCTCCCATACATGCAAGGGACTCAGATGTAGGGTCTGCTCCATTTTCATCACTTCTCCCACAATCACTATCGATACTGTTAATGGCCGGTACACCCTCAATCCAAAGGTCACATGCCACATCCCTAATGTTATATACATTCTAACGTGCAAGCTCTGTGTTGCCTTTTATGTGGGGCCAACAAGTTGTGCTGTCAACATTCGTGTTAATATCATCGTCACTTTTGTACTATCAACAAACCAGATGCCCCAGTTTCCTTGCACACCAAGTTCCACAATACTAATTTTGATCTATCTTTTGTGGTTGCCATAATCCATAGTTTTACCCATACGGCACATCAACACGCCGTCTGTGGGAGAGTGCCTTTATTCATGGTTTGAGCGCGAAAATATATTCTGGCATTACCTTCAATAACTGTAAACTTCCCTTTTCCTATGCAGTTTCAACATATTTCCATTCAATATCCCACTCTGTACTTACACGCTATATAATTATTATTGTTCCAAGCTCCGGAATTTCACGTATTACAGCAGTCAGTTGTTGTCCAAGTTTGATGCATTGTCCGCTACGTGTCACCACTGTCTCTTCAATCTTGTACTTTGTGAATACGTGCACTTCGCTTTCTTCCTCTGCACTTGAAAACGTGCAACTGCGTGCACGAAGCATTGTAGTGACCTTTAGATATGTGAATATGTGAGTGACCTAATACGAAACTATAAGCTGTAAGTATTTTCCTTTATTTTCTCTTCACTTTTCTCATAAATTCTCATATATAAGAAGGTAAAAAAATAGAAAAAAGGTACTTACAAGTTGGAATATCAAGACAGGTGTACAGGAACTTCACAAACACACAAGAAAAGCTGTAACGTTTAACAAAAGCGTTTTCAATGGTAGGAGAGAAAAAGCACAGAGCGTACAGGTGCGGGACTTGTGTTAAGGATACGTCATTTTACCGACTGATGCTGGGTAACAGTGTGGCCAGGTTATGGAGGAGGGGAAATGACAAGATGGTTCGAAGAAAACACCAAATGGAAAAGGAAATGCGAAGCTTACCAGGAGTAGGTAGGGGGCTTCCTGAAGGAATAAGAGGGTAAAGAATCAGAGGAGAGGGGGAAATAATAATAACAACAACAACAATAATAAATGAAGATGAAGGGGAGAACAAACAAACAATATAGAAAAATAGAATAAGAGTGCAACTAGAGACGGAACAAAGAAGAGAAAGGAAGAAGAAGAAGACACTGCGCTGCAGGGAGTTAAAGGCAGTTGAGGCCGGGTTCATGGTTGGTGGAAAGAATGGAGATGTACGTCTGCTCTCATCTTTTTCTAACTGTGGCAGATGACACAGCGTTCAGAACTTTCAGGATTCTGACTCGAAAGGTTTCGTCAAAGGTGCTGCCGTGATAAGAAGTGTGTTCGGAGGTGCGGAAGTTCAGATTTGGAGGAGTATCGATGGTTGTTGATGCGGAATGTTAGAGGAGTTTGGGTTTTGCCAACGTAGAAGGCAGAACATAGGTTTCAGAGTAGGAGATAAACAAATTTTGAAGATATGCTACTGCCGCAGTGTCGGAAAGAGTATGTCTTGTGAGTGACAGGATGTACGAAGGAAAGATTGAGATCAAAAATAGGACATGTTTTGCACATATAACACAGTTTAGAGCTTCGGTTCTCCTCTCCCAACACGTCTGGTCAGTGTGGGAGAAGTAGACCAACTCCTCCCTCCGGGAGAGCCTCATCTAGTAGTGGATGGAACAGAAAAAAATCGCATTACAAAATTGTAATGAGAGACTTCAATGTGAAAGTAAGAACTAAGCAGAGCAGTTACACGAAAGTGAGAAACTTTGGATTTGGCAAAAGAAACAACAGAGGAGAGAGTTGGTGGAAACGAAATTGATTACGTTTTATCGAATAACGGAAATTCTACAAGACGTGTCTGTTCTGAAGAGCTCCAAAATATCGAGAGAACGTGGGATGGTAAGATATACGCTGAAACTAAATACTAAACTTGAGAGAAAGAAGCTTATCAGAAGAAAACTGCCAGTTTTAGATCTGGAAAATCTAGGGAAACACACACATACATTTGAGATAGAACTAAGCAAAAGATTTAGCGCCTTGGAAGAGTTAGAGGATGAAGAAGACATTAATAGTAGAAATAAAATCAAGACTGAGATAATAAGAGACACAGTCAAGGAAATAGCAGGCATAAAAAAAACCCAGCAAAGTCTCGGAAGAAACTAAACTCTTGATGAAGAAAAGAAGGAAAATAAAAGAAGAGAAAAATTACATAAAGAAGATTGAGTACATAGAACTAAATAAAACCGAAAGGAAGAAACTAGGAGAAGATGTACGAAGATACAACGAAAATCTTGTTAGAAATACAATCGAGGAAAACAAGAGCCTGAAGGAAAGCAAACAGCAGCTCATGATAGGAAACAAAACAAATAATCGCAGTTAAGTGACCAGACGGGATCGTAACCCGAAATAAGGAGGAAATTATAAAAATATTTGAAAATGTCTACAGAGAATTGTACTACTCCGAAGAAGAACTAGGAAATGAAGATTCAGAAGAAAATGATGAAGTCCCAGACGTTACGAAAGAACAAGTGGATAAAGTACTTCGAGGGATGAAAAACGGGAAATCGCCAGGAGAAGATGGACCCACAGCAGAGATGTTTAAATGGGGAGGTGAAAGGATGAAAAAGGAACTTGCGAGATTATTCTCAATGTGACTGAGGAAGAGAGAAATACCGTCAAGTTGGAATATAGCTGTTATCATTTTGTTGTACAAGAAACGGGACAAAGATCGTGATCGTACAGACCAATTAGTTTACTGTCAGTTCTATACAAAATGTTCACCAAAGTTATTTTGAATCGTATTGAACAAGACTTAGATTTTAACCAGGGAAGGGAACAAGCCGGATTTCGTAGTGGATTTAGCACAACGGACCACATACAAACATTGAATGAAATTATGGAAAGGACTAATAAATAAGAACTTCCACTAAGATTCATAGATTTTGAAAAAAAAAAAAAAAAAAAACTTTCGATTCGGTGTACTTATGCACTTGAACATCAAGGAATCAAAAGTGCATACATCAAGTTACTGCGAAACATTTACTAGATTGCTGCATCTGTCATTAGACTACATCAAGAAACTGAAAAGTGTAAAGTTGGAAAAGGGATAAGTCAAGGAGATTCAATTTCTCCAAAATTGTTTTCATCTATCGTGGAGAATGTGTTCCAAAATTTGAACAGGAATAAAGTTAGAATAAAGATCAATGGCTAATATCTTCATCACCTACGATTTGCTGATGATATAATCCTGTTTGTCTCAATTGCAGGAAAACTACACACCAGAATGGAAGAGCTGTATAATGAGAGTTTGAAAATAGCCCTTAAAATTAATTTAAGTAAAATAAAAGTACTGTACAATCAACATGCTGCCAAGAAGGAAATAAAGATTAACGGATAGATAATAGGCATAGTTGATGAGTATGTTTACTTAGGCCAGCTCAAAACATCGAATGGCAAGTTGACGCATGAAATAAATAGAAGATGTAAAATGGCGTGGAGTTCGTTTGAAAGACTACACTTTATTTTCGAAAGCAAACTACTAATATGTCTGAAGCGTAAATTTTATAATCACTGTGTCTTACATGTAATGATGTACTACTGTGAAACTTGGACATTGAATGCGCAAACGACTCAAAGATTAAGTCACACAAAGAGCAATGGAGAGATGCATGCTAGGAATAACCAGAAGGGACAGGAAAACAAATGAGTGGATTCGCGCACAAACAAAGGTAGAAGATATTATCAAGACTGCGGAGAAGATAAGTGGAGATGGGCCGGTCACATAGCAAGACGAACTGATGGAAGAAGGACAACAAATGTACTACATTGGATTCCTATAGGAAAGAAATGACCAAGTTGACGGCCATATGGAAGATGAGGAGATGAAATCAAGCGGTTTTCAGGAGCTCTTTGGATGATTGAAGGATACTAAGACAGGTGTTCAGGTACTTCACAAACACAATAAAAAAGCGGCAACGTTTCGCAAAAGCGTTTTCACATGGTAGGAGGGAGAGAGAGAGAGAGAGAGAGAAAAAAAAGGACAAAGCGGAGTTGTGCGGGACTTGGGCTCATGTTGCCATATATATAAAGTTCATATAGGAGAAGGTCTCATAGGCAAAATAACAGGTGAAATTTTAATAGAAAGGAAAGGATAATTCAGGCAAAATTTGTACTTAGGTAATGTCTTGACGAAAATCCCGTACACAACACCGTCTTCTGTAGTAGACAATAAAGAACTTCGCTTAACACACGTTCACAATTCAAAAGTGATACAAAAACAACATGGTGGGTGACCACATCAAAAGAACTGACAACGTTCTGCGCTTGCGCAAGTACTTATGGCAAAAAGGATTTTGGGAATGGTGTTTTGTGTTGAAAACTGAGCTGAGTACAATAAAAAAATTGGGACTCAGTAAGAGAAACGTGGTCAGGAAATTGGAATCCAGTGTAGAAATTGCAGTTGGAGAAAGTGGAATACAATACAGAAAACGCAACCCGAAAAAAGTGAGATATAGTATATAAAACGTACCCCGAAAAAAAAATGGGATTTAGTATAAAACCATACCCCGAAAAAGTGGGATATGGAAAGTGAAATCCACGCGCTATATAGCAGTCAATTGTTCTCCAAACTTGGTGCGACGTCTGCTACGTGCTGCCACTGTCGTCTTAGTCTTTTCTTCAATCTGCATGTGTTCCGTCATTTCTTCTATGAGCAAGAATAGGTAGTATTATACCGAAATATCACAAAAAAAAAACTATGTGCATATTATTATTGTCCATGTGATTGTGTATTTGTCCTCCTATGGAACAAATAAGCTATAAGTAACTTCCTTACTTTTAATCATAAATTTGCCTTCAAATGCCCATTTGGCTATCCGGGGTTCCTGCATCTGTTCCTCTTATGACCTGCTCCAAAATCATTTCAGTACCCTCTCCTCGACTCTCACTGACCGTGGATATTCCAAAAACCTCATCCGTAAATAACTGGACAGTGCCAGAAATCCCTCTTACTCCAGCCGACTTCTCCGCGAAGCTCCCTCCACTCCCAGTCTTCTCACCCAGTACCACTCCAGTCTTCAAGCCCTTCAAAAGCCCGTCAAACTGGCGCACCCCATACTCACTGCGCCACCTGAAACTGAAAGAGTTTTCCCGTCGTCCCCCACATAGTCTACCGCAGACCTCCGAATCTCAACACGATTCTTACCTGAACTGGACCAATCCCCCCATCAGGGCTGGATTTACCATTAGGCCCGGGCGTTTTTAGGGGTGCACTTTGGACGAAAATTTAGTAAACAAGACAAAAATGTCAAAGTTGAATAATAATAATAATACTGCAAGAATAAGAATAATAAGAATACTTCAATTTAGACTGAATGTGCGTGAGGCTGTGTGCCCCTCTTGCGCTTCACATTAGTTTGTGTCATCATGGCCGTGTCGTGTGCCCCCCTCCGTCCTTGGCTACGGCACTGATTGCTTTCGATGCATTGCGCTACCTACCCAATTTTTTGCCTTCAAATGTGGCCACTCTGTCATCTCTTTGGTTCAAATGAAGTTCAGTTTACGCGTATTTTAATGAAGGAAAAATGTGGGGAAAACGTAGAGATATTTATGATTCCGTAGGTATTTTTGCATGCGAGCATCTGGCAACACTGCGCTCCGCTTGTAGTTTACCCGCACATGTTGATGTAACGTTATCGAAACCTGTGTGATAGTGTGATCTAAATGCTTATTTATGATGAGTTGTGGAAGTAAATCAAAGCCTACTGGTGCTGATTTCAAGAAAAGGAGAGAGGAAAAAGAACAGAAGGATAAAAAACTCTTAAAACAGTTTTCAAAAATAATTTATTTTTTTTGGACTACAGCTGAAGTTGGGATTGTTAATGACGATACAAACAGCAATGTTTTGCCGTCTGGTTCAAGCGTAGAATGTGAGGAAAGTGCTTGCAAAATCGAACCGGTACAGTGCCAGTGTTTTGAAAAATACTAAATCTATGGAAGAAATTAGTGAACAGAATGTAAAAACTGCTGCTGATTTCGGAACAGATCTAGCTTTGTGGGAGATTAATGAAGCGTTACGAGATCATGTGTTTATTACCGGCGTGATTTAGACTTCAACAGTGCTTTAGACTTCAATAGACAATCCAAAACAGTGATTTAGACTTCAGTAAGTCTAAAAGGCAGTACTCAGATAAAGTTTTGGCTAACCCAAAACATACAGCATGATGATATCATATTCGATTTCGCTCGGACAAAGGCCAGAAGGAAAGCACTTTAAATTTATGTTAAAGGTAAATACTTATATCAAAATGGTTTATAAAAATGACAACAATTTTCTTATAGTATCATAGTACCCTTTTCTACTCTTTCATTTAATTTTTATGATTTCACTGTGATGAAAAATTGCTACGATTGAAAAGGTTATTTACTGTCTTTATTCAAAAGAACAATTTTGTATTGGAGTTAAAATATAAATTTCAACAATCAAAACAATAATCTATTCTTTCCAACAACCAGAACAAAATATTTATTTTTTGATATTTTTTCATTGGTCTAACATAATTTCCCAAAGTACAATTGCATGTATTCCAATAGGAGATACAATAATGAATGGGCATATGCAAGCGTACACAACTTCAAGAATATCCTACAAATTCCAAATTCCGTTTTCTGTATATGCTCAAAGGAACTCCCTTCTCGGAACTGGGAGAGCTTGATGTTTGAATATTCCACTATCACGGACGAAAATTTAAAACTATTTGCTTTTATTATTGAACTAGTGCATATTGTGAAACTAAAACTAAACATTTCCTATAAGTTTATTTTAAAAATGTAAATTAGTAACACTACAATTCTTTCTGTACAGCAGATTCAACACAAAAATGCAGTAAAAGTATTTTTTTTAAAAAAAAGTTGAAACAAAAAAGGTCTAAAATAACTTTATTTTATATTGTATTAAAATTTTGTTCGTTGGTCGCGATGAAAGGCGGCAAACATCTTCGGGCCTAGGGGCGCCAAAACATTAAATCCGGCCCTGACCCCCCCCCCCCCCCCCCCAAATCTGGCAAGTGCAATAGACCCCGGTGCAGAACCTGTCCTATTTTTGATCTCAGTCTGACCTTCAAACATCCTGTCACTCACAAGACGTACTCTTTCAGAGATTCCGGCAGTTGCATATCTTCCAACCCATTTATCTCCTACTCTGTAACCTATGTTCCGCCTTCTACGTTGGCGAAACTCAAACTTCTCTAACATTCCGCATCAACAACCATCGCCATTCCTCCAAATCTGAACCGCACCTCCCCATACCCGAACACACTTCTTATCACGGCAGCACCTTTGACGAAACCTTTAGAGTCAGAATCCTGAAAGTCCTCAACCCCGACTCACCTGCCACAGTTAGAAAGAGATGGGATCAGACGTACATCCTTTCCGTCAGCCTTGAACTGTCTATAACTCGCTGTAGCGGAGCTGCTTCTTCTTCCATTCTCTTCTTCGTTCCGTCTCTAGTTGTACTTTCAACCTATTTTTCAATATTGTTTCTTTATTCTCCCTTTCCCCTTCAGCTTTATTATTATTATTTCCCGCTTCTGATTCTTAACCCTCTTATTCCTTCAGGAAGCCCTTTTAATACTCCTAGTAACATTCGCACTTTCTTCTCCATTTGGTGTTTTCTCCGACCCATCTAGTCATTTTCCCGCCTCCATAACATGGCCACACTGTTATCCAGCATCAGTTGGCAAAATGGCGTATCCTGCACCTGTTCGCTCTGTCCATTTTCTTACGTACCATGTGATGCGAAACGTTACCGCCTTTCTATTATGTTTGTGAAGTTCTTGTACGCCTGTCTCAATATTCTGCTATGTAAGTATCCTTTTTTTCTACCTTCTTTGCCATCTTATATATCGCCTTCTACGTTGGCGAAACCCAAACTCCTCTAACATTCCGCATCAACAACCATTGCTACTACTCCAAATCTCAACTTCCACACCTACGTATACCCGAACTCACTTCTCATCACGGCATCACCTTTGACGAAACCTTTCGAGTCAGAATCTTGAAACTCCTGAACCCTGACTCACCTGCTACAATTAGAAAGAGATGGTAGCAGACGTACATCTATATCCTTTCCGCCAACCATGAACCCGGCCTCAACTGCCTTTAACTCTCTGCAGTGCAGTGTCTTTTCCTTCTTCCTTTCTCTTTTTTCTTCTGTCTCTACTTGCACTCTTATTCTATTTATATATATATATATATATATCCCAACCCGTCTGGTCAGCGTGGGAGCAGTAGACCAACTCCTCCCTTCGGGGAGAGGCCTCATCCACTAGTGGATTGAATATGGCTGTTATTTATTATATATAATTCTTCTCCACTTGGTGTTTTCTCCGATACATCTAGTCATTTTCCTCCTCCATAACCTGGTCACACTGGTGGTCAAATATGGTCAAATATGGTGTTTCCTTAACACCACTTCCGCACCTGTCAGCTCTGTCGATTTTCCTTCCAACTAGTTGAAAACGCAATTGCGAAACGTACTAATTTTCTATAACGTTTGTGAAGTTCGTAAGCTCCTATCTCAAGATTTCACAACGTAAGTATCCTTTTTTTACCTTGTTTTCCATCTTATATATATATAATAATAAATCACAGCCATATTCAATCCACTACTGGATGAGGCCTCTCCCCGAAGGGAGGAGTTGGTCTACTACTCCCACGCTGACCAGACGGGTTGGGAGAGGAGAGCCGAAGCTCTCACTGTGATCGCCACTGTATTTTATTCACAGCAGATCCCCAATTGTCCTCACGATGCTGGGTCAACACCGAAATTTTTGAGCCCCCACCGGGAATCGAACCCGGGACCACTCGCATTGAAGTCGAGCGCGCTACCGACTAGGCTACGCA
>JAGDQP010001765.1:44838-82451 GCA_022664845.1 Lepisma saccharinum | reverse complement strand
AGAGAAGGTTTTTTAAGTCTTAACTTGACTACGATAAAGAAGACAATAAACTAAACTAAAACTAAATATGCGGCTTATATGAAATAATACTTACATTATGATGCGTACACATTTACGATTTTTTTGTGCTAAGTATATTTAGAACACCAATGGCCTCACTCGTGGTAAACTATAATATATACGCAAAATAGGTAAGATATTTCAGTTGGAATACGTTCAAGGAAGTACATACTGTTACTAAATAATTGGGCTATCTTTAAATATGGTGAAAATCAAGACCTCTTGCACAGTAAGAATTCCGTGTCTTTTACCAGCTTACTACAGAAATATTTTAAAATATGTCAATTTACTTCTTTTACAAAAGTGACAAATATCAACCGTTAGTAAGAGATTTGTTCGAAGTGAGAAAACTAATAACGAAAGATTTGTTGCTAAGTTTGCAGAAAAAAAATCTCGCTGCGCTAATCAGGAATCGAAGCAAAAGATCTCGGTTGCTGGCTAAGTGCTCTATGTTTCAGCGCTATGATCAAGGTTATAAGATGGGCCGTAGATGAACGAGCTTATGTTTACTGTTGTCGAAAGTGGCTCTTCACTGGTAAGTGGAAAGTAGTAGACATATCTACTCATTTTAAACACATTTCTATTAATAAGGCGTCAGTGTAAAGGGAATAAATGTCTAATGAAATATTTGTTTAGTGGTTTTGACATAAATACGAGAGGTAGAGCGAATATAGACAAAACAAACTTACTGGAAACTTAAAAGTACACTGCCTAACTTTAACCATGGAACTTTCAACTGGATTGAAACAGCAGGGACAATAATCGAGCGGCCGTAGCTCAGTTGGTAGAGCGTTGTCTTTGCATTCGGGAAGTCTTGGGTTCGATACCATCGACCGACCATCCTCACTGAGGTTTTTCTAGGGTTTTTCCAGTGCCTTTCCAAGGGATCACATCAGGCAAATGACGACTCACTTGGCGATAGTATCTTCAAAATAGGCGCTGGACGACTCCTTTCCACATGTGATCCTGAGCCATCCCTGAAGGGTATAAATAAACTAAAAAAAAGTAAAGGAAATAAAATATAGACTTACATTCTACCCGCGATCTCAGCAATTTACACGCTGTATTTGATAAATGTAGTATACTGCAAAAACAGACCACGCAAGTCATGCAATATTATGAAAGAACTCAATGTTGTTTATTCTGTTTAATGTACCGTACTGTATGAGAGTATTTCTATCTAACTTATTATCTATTGGTGTCTATTTTTTTTACATATAAATTGATAATTTAGTAGATGAACAGTTGTAGTAAAACAATTTAGATCAAATTTGGTTTAGTGAAGAACTTAAGTTCGTAAAGCTTTCGTGAAATAAATGAAACTTGAAACAATTTACACAGTTTTAAAGTAATCACCCCACCTGACACATTGCTATCCTTATCGCCACCAGTAATAGAGAGACTAACTGTAAGTACTCCTTGAGCTAATGCACGTCGAGCATCCTCAGACGGGACCAGGTATTCGTCAGATACTATTTTGATATCCAATTTTCCAGGATCAACGAAAGGCATGACTACAGCATCGATTATGAGTGAATGAATCCACGACTTCAAAATTGGCATTTCCATCACTTGCATGACCTAAAAAAAAAATCATGCTCATTTATTCTATTAAATCAAGGCACTATCATCGGTTTAATAAATTACCTTTACTACGTGTGTTTTATCAACCTGTAAATAAGTTTAATATATTAGTTTCTCAGGCTGACAAAATAACTTTAATAAAGGATTTGAATGAGTTGTGACTTCCGTACTCATTGAGTATATAACTTCTAAGGGCGAACCTGGGATTGGCGTGGGACACGAATTACTCTCTGACTTAAATTCGAGGCAGACAGTGGGTTCACAGACCAACATGCCATGCAAACGAACTTCCTTCATCATTCTCTGCCTCTATGGCAACTGGATGAAAGGAATTCGCTGCAAGCCCCGGATTATAATAAATAAATCAAATCAATAAGAAAGATTGTTTACCTCCTTTCTGTAAGTATTGATTTTCATGACTCGGCTGAATTTGAATTTATATTAAAGCATTTAGGCAACTTCGGTTCAGGCCGAATGGATGATGATGGAATGAATTGGTGGAATGAAGAAAGTGGGAAAAACCGGGAGAACCCCGAGATAACCTACGCACATGGTGTTTGTCCATCACAAAACCTACACAGCATCAGCAGGGATCGAACCGACGACTCCACGCACCAGAGCTGAGCGCTCTACCACTGAGCCACAGTGGACCATATGACATTGCTGAAAATTTGCGCACGATATAAACAAAACTTGTACAGGAAAACGATCTTATCTCTTGCTATGATAGACAAGAGGTGTTAGGTATGTGAGCAAATGGTAACTTCAGAGCAATTATTCTTTGTGAATGGTTTAGTGCACTCTCGTTCACACCTGTTTTCTATCAGTACGACGTACTTTACCATGCAACAAAGTTCAGTGAACTAAGAGAAAAATTGTGAGATTTTAATGTATATTGCAAGTTTATTTTTTATATTTATATAAAAAGCTTTTGTTAATGATTTCTACTTATTTAGTTGTAAGTTATAGGTAGCTGTAATCATGCTATTAGCATACTGACTTTCCAGACAGGGTGTCTTGGATTCAATTCCCGCAGAGTTTTTTTTTTTTAATTCTTTTTAAACAAGAATTTCTAAATTATGTTTGCGCCATAACCTATAACGATAGACAATTCAATTAAAAGAAACAGGTTTGTGTTTAAGGAGAAGACAGGAACTAAACAGAAGAAAAGTACAGAATAGGTTTCTACACAGAATTCCTCTGAATTTTCCATCACAAACAACAACGTTGTTGAAGAACTCTTAAAAAAAAAAAAAGAATATTCAGAAATTCACTTCATACTCGTGGCTAAATAAAGAATAAGAAAAACGAAAAAGCAAACAGAAAACTAATATGGAATTGAACTTTTGACTCCTGCCGACAAGTGCCAACTGATTTTCCTTTTCTAAGGTTTGTTTTAGACGAGAATTGTTTTTTAAAGTCCTTTAGGCAACTTTGGCTCAGACAAGAGTACGAAGCTTAATCCACATTTTAATATTTCCTCAACAATATGTAGTTGAAACAGCAAGTAATAATAATAAAAACAAGTTAGAGCTGCGATTCTATTAACATTCGCGAAGGCTCCGGTCTCTTGATAGCATTTTAGACATGTAAGCATAAAGTTTTATAAAATAATTTTACAGCACTGCCAACGAAAAAACTAACACTTCTTTTCTATTTTGTCGAATGAAGTTGATTCCAAGTATGACGAAGCTATGTCTAACTGAATGGAAGCAATTTGAACACTTGAATTTTAAAAGATGGATTGGCAACACTGAACTACTGCACCAATAAAGACTGTTGAGGCGGCTCTGAGCTAGTTTAGCCAAGACCTTTCCAACGACGCCTCAAGCATAATCTCTCTCCACCTTGTAGTTCTTGAGATTTAATTAATGATCACGGACAGACACCATGAGGAGGATGATAAGGTTCCTTTTGTTATAGCTTCGCTATCAAGGGACCTAAAAGGGCCCACATGCGTCCGTAAAATTGAGCTCATGATCATAAAGTTTCTTCAGGTGCTAAAAGAAGAAGGTAAAAACTTTAATAGTAGCAGTCATAGGGAGGTTCCTCAGTTACAGAAGGGAAATGCCAGGATGGTGCCCAGAAAATAGGACCTAGCAATCTACCTTCCTCAATCGTTTCCCGCCCTAAGCCTCAGATGTCTGAAGGCCTTAAATTCAATTCAATTCACAGGAAGGTTAAAATGAACTGAATCAGGACCGAAAGTTAAGCAGGTCTGCGTACACATGAATTTAGATGACGGGCTTCTAGGTAGGCAAACATGGCTATTATGTCATTGCTCAATTTAACTGTTGTTCCTGGCAGACTGAAACTTCCCTATTAGAGAAAGCCAAGATCATTTATAGATACCACTATAAGTAAGTGATTCCCTGATATTTAGTGTTGCGTCTGTATTGGCTTATTTAATAAATTCACTATAAATTTTTAGTAAATTTAAAAGAAGTAAAAGAACTGGAATTCTGCTATTTATATAACAACCTGTATATGTCAAACAATACATCGGAAGGACAAAAATCAACGTCCATAAACATGGGTGAGTGTAGCATCAGGAATAAATAGAATATTTCAAACTGGCAAAACAGTAGAGCAAATTTGCCGGTTCTACGCCCCCTCCCCGCAATGTAATTTAACGGCGGGAAGATGAGCTTGGCTCTCCCACGCTTTTTGCCCCCCCGTTACCCCCCAAAATTGAGGGGTGCTCTGCACCTCCCCCACCCCTGAATTGATCCTACCAGGGGATCTCTCCCTTCCGTGTTCTTGCGCCAACCAGGAAGGACCCAGTGGTTGCCTGGTGAGCCCAGTGTCACCTCCCCAGCTCCACATCAGCGTTCCTCATCTGCTGTATGGACCGGGGTCGCTCTCGAAAATGCGGTCCCGAGTGCAAGTAGCATTAATGCAGATAATTTGGTAGCACGATTGGGACGGTGGCCAGCCATTTACGAGACCGGCAAATGTCACCTATGGCGGGTGCCCCGTCCACCCAGCAGCGGAGTATTTAAGAAACCAAACTCGGTAGGTTTATGACGGAGCGACTATAGCGTCGGGGATGACGATAGGTAGAATCAGAGGCGCGAGACAGCCTTTGGCGTGACAACTCTGTGGTTTTGCCTCATCTTGCGGCGAGCTTGGGGGCGGATTGTGTTAAAAATTTCAAACCTAGAAAAGTACTATTGATTTTTTATAGCCCCAAAATGCAGAGGACAGCTTCGAATAAATTTTTCTCATGGCCTCGTTCTTGGCTACTTTGCAAATTTGGAAAAAAATTAAACAGGTCCATTTTACACTGTTACTTTGAAAGGAAATATGCCACATCGTCCTTGATAAACCAGACAAACCCCAATGAATAGTGCCTTGAACATATTATGAAAGCATAACAGTGGATCTTGCCGGGGGGGCGTCGGAGAAGCGATTACTGGGTGGTCAGCCACGCGCTAGCGGTACCGACCCACGCCACGCGCGACCTGGATTGATTGTTGTATGGGTTCCGTAACAACGACAAACTACGCACCTTTATGTAGCTGCATCGATTGCGGGGGTAATGTCAGAATTACTGCAAGGGGAAAATGCGTTACTGTTATACAGTCTACTCATTTCCGTGGAGAATAAATAAAAATTCTATATTTTCTTTTTTCTGATTTATTGGAACAAGGTTCCTTCTAACCTAAAAAATATAAGATAATAGCCTGGTACAAATATGTCCCCCCCAAAAAAAACTTGTATAGATACGGAAGATACAGAACAATAGACTTACCCATGGCTTCAGACAGCCCCGACATTGAATTTAATCAGTTAATTTTGCTCGAGAATAAAATTACACAACTAAAATCACAAATGAATGTTTTGCGGGCTTCTCTGACAACTGACATTCAAAATGAAGTCAGTAACGCTCAACAAACACTGTTGGACCTGCTCCAGAAGTTAGACAACGAATTAAAATCTGTGATTGCTATGTACTCAAACCTAGTGCCACAAAATGACCTTACTCTCGTCCAGAATATCATAACAGAAATTCACGGAGAACTCGAAAAATTGAAACAAGAATTTATTTCGAACGAAAATGTGAAGAGCCTAATCAATTACTTTGAAGAGAAATTGAAGGAGTTACAAAACACATTTAAAACCCTAAAAACTACGGTTGGCACATTAGAGACTTTAATTCAGAATAACCCGACTCAACAGGACTTAATTCAAAACCAAGGGTACGAATTTCGAAGCTTCAGAGTGATTTTGACTAATGAAAACGAAAAACTTCGCAACAGCTTATCAAATTTGCCAGTCTGCACTGACGTATCAGAGATAGATAAAAAGTTGGCCGAAGTTGAAACATTGTTGGCCTGTGTATCTGAAATAATCAATATCCAATTTGAGTAACTCCAGCTATAGAATATTGTTAATAATACATTGCCCTCCGAAATAACTCGTTTACAGGAAGCTTTAGCTGAAATTAACAAGAAGCTGGAGGGCTTTGGCTATTTGCCCACTGACTTAATTAATCACTATTCAGGCAGTTCAGACAGATCTGCGAGAAATTCAAAAGAGTACCCCTAACCAAAACCTGATAGAAACTATCCGCACATCTTTGACTAATCTTGCAGCGCAGAGACAGCTGTTGGCCAAATGCAAGGTATCTTAACATCACTCGAAGAAACTGTTAATAAGTTCCCCACGTCTCGCGAAGTTGAGAATATCAAGAAGGTACTAACCAACATCCAGACCGCCCTCGACGCGACAGACCCGGTCGTTATCGAGAATATAAAGCAGGAACTCATAAACTTACAGGCAAGTATTTTCTTTCTTCCTACACACCAAGACATCGCCAATATCCAAACTGTTTTACATCCCTCGAGGAAAAGCTCACACAGGCAATAAAGGAGCATACCAAATTTATTTCAGTCCACGGTGTGAATGAAATTGTTAGCGGGCTGAAGGACGCCTTGCAGAAATTGCAAAATAGCACACACACACAAAAGGTTCATTATAGAAATTCAGAAAAAGCTACGAGACCTTCAAACGACTTTTCAAAATACAATTTCCACGTTACCGACAAAATTTCCTTACCGCGAGGAGTTTAAAAACCTTGAAGCTGCTGTTAGTCTGATGCCTCTAACCTCAGAAATGTGCAGCATCCAAGAAACTGTGAATAACGTAAGCACCAATTACGTGACTTTTAATGATTTCGAAAATAGCAATGTGGATTTCAACCGAAAATTGGAAAACGTAAATTCCCAGCTTCGAGAATATATAAAGACACTTACAAGCGTTCAGTTTTTAAAGGTGTATAGTACACCTCATAAAGAACGCGAATTCCGCGGCGTTAAAACTTATGTCTTCGATGGAAATCAGAATTATATTGACTTTTACCTCCCTGGTAAACTTTTTGTAAGTGGAGTGATATTCCATAGTATCTTCCCAATCATGGATATCTATTCCAAAGACAAAGTAAAATACAGAAGAATATCGCTAGGGTGCCATGAGAGGTCGAGAGGTGTGGTAGGTTTGGAGGATGAGATCGATATCGACGAACGAGTTTCTAATCGAGCCGAATGATCGAATAGTAATCTTCCATCCTTCATCTACAGAATATCCTATTGTAATCTCTATGCTCTACGTGATGCCATTGTAATAGGATTAATTTGAATGGTAGTAGATGTTTTTATCAAGCCGCTTGTGGCACGTGGGGTACCACTACTTCTGACAGTTGGTGTTGCTAGTGACAGTAGTATGAGAAGCAGCCATAAGCCTTGGGGTCACATGGATGTCGTTTGTCGCGGCAATCGCGTAGCCTGAGGTCGAGTTCATTTTAGGTACACTTGCTATGAATAAAAATACTACATCATGTTCTTTTCTTTACAATTAAAAAGTAAGTAAGAATAATGGCATTATAAACTTGTGACAAAATTGTGGCTGAGTTCCACAAACCTGCAAGACGAAACTATCCTCGGATTCCAGTTGTCACTAAAGGCATTCACGATTTGTGGCAAGCAGATTTGGTCGAGATGGACATTGGTTCCTTAAAGGGTCTCTCAAAACTCAATCGTGGTTTCAAATATTTATTGACTGTCATCAATACTTTTAGTAAGTTCGCATGGGCTATCTCGGTGAGAAATAAAACTGGGAAAGAAATCTCTCAAGCCTTTGCCAGTATTTATAAAAAAAAAGCCCAACCAAAGTTCTTACAGACGGATCGAACTCGAGAATTCTATAATTCTGATTTCCAGAGATTCATGAAGAAGCACGGCATTAAACATTACTCGACTTTCAGTGACGTCAAGGCGAGTATTATAGAACGCTGGAATCGTTCAAGAACTTAATGGGGAAGAAGTTTACACTCCAAGGGAATCACAGATGGCTTGGTATTCTGCCTGGTTTAATATCAAAATACAACTCCGTGAAACAGAGCACAATTAAGATGAAACCTATAGAAGCGGTTAAGAAAAAGAATGAGTAGAAAACTGATATCGAGAATCTACTGTAAGAAATTTTTTGTTCCTCCAACAAACAAGAATTAATTCAAAATTGACGACTATGTTCGCGTCAGTAAGTTTAAACGAAAAACATTTGACAGATTTTACACGAAACTGGGGTACTAAGATATTTCAGTTTGTCAAGATTTTCCACCAATCACTTAAAGGACTCACGTAACGAGATTATCGAAGGCCGGTTCTACGAACAGGAACTAATGAAAACTAAGTTTCCTGACACTTGATTGAAAAAGTTATACGCAAGAAAAACAATAAGGCGTATCTTAAGTGGCTCGGTCTTCCATCAAATCCTAATTCGTAGGTTGACCTGAAATCTAAAATATAATAGTTGACTCCAATGTGGAATGTAAAACAACGCCTTTTCACTGACTCTTCAGACACACCAGAAAAGCGTAACGGAGAATTACTTCCGAGTACTATTCGATGTCTGATCACCAGTGGGTCAGGGTCGGAGAAGACTGCGCTTTTAATCGACAATTTTATTTTTGCCCCCGAATGGCTAGATTGGGAAGGGCGGCACCTGTATGTGCTTTCTAAAAGTTTGGAACAGTCAAAATACAAACAGCTGCAAGCGTCATACATTCAAGCAGGAAAAATCTAGGAAAGGAAATAAGCACATTTTTGTAATCTGTCGTTCCACTAGAAAAGTGTATCCCCGGGTCAGTAGTTATCTTCGACGACTACATTTTAGAAAATCAGAACGAAGTTCGGAATTATTTTACACGAGAACGTCACAATTAATTAGACTGCTTCGATGTAGCCCAGAGCTTGAGTAAATTTCCGAAAGCACTTATTAGAGATAATACGAATTTTCTGTTTGTTTCGGCAAGACAACACAAACCTTAAACATACATACAAAGAGTTTTGTATTGGAGATATTTCATTTAATAGATTCAAAGAAATCTGTTCCGCATGTTGGAGTGAACCTACGGCTTCTTGTCAATTGATATGACTCGAACACCAAGTGAACGAAAGTACAGAAATAAAATTAAACATTTCATTTTAGTGTAATTAAACAGACGCAGTGACGTCTATTAAACGTAGTCTTGTCGAAGATGCCGAGAAGAATATTAAACTAGAATATTACATTGCTAAAAGATTCAAGAAGTGGAAGGAGAGCCACCGAAGTTACTATGAAAAACAGAAGAAGGTTGATCAGCCCCTTCTAATATATCTAGTTTAGGCCAGGAGATTAAAGGCGTGACGGATGATCTGATGACCGTAATCTCATCACCGAACTCATTCCTGTAGCGTCTCAGAAAATTCTAAATTACACCGCTGCTCCCTCTGAAACCCCATTCCAGAAAGAAATGTTTTATCCTCAAATCGCAACAGAGCTCTTTCTGTGCCTCAGCAGCAACAACAACAACCTTCTCCAGAAAAAGAAGAAAATACCGAAGAAAATGATTCAAAAGAAGTCCAACTGGGACCTCTAGCCACGCGGTATTTGAGCACTAACAAATCAGAAAAAGATGAGGTCTTTGGTCTTTACTCCTTGAATGTCCACGGAATTCCAGCTTGGAAAATTGATAGCTTTAATTCATTTTGTGAGAGACGATATTATCCTCTATGTAGAAATAAATATTGAAATTGGAGGTGTGTATGAGAAGTTTAAGTGAACAGGTTTGTGGAAACTACTAACAAAAAACAGCAATTGCTGTACACAACTGCGGATTATGCGACGTACTCAAAAATCCTAAACCCTCTACCAGAATAGTAACATCCAGCTCCGGCGAAAAATATAAAACCCTTATTAAACCAATCTGGTTCGAAATTAGGGCAGTGGAAGGTACAGGCTTCGAGGGTTCCGGAATTAAGATATACTTAGGCCTTCCTAAGGAATTTGTTTGGATGAACGACGTGAGAAAGCTGGTAGACCGATTATTCGATATTGCCGGGGAAGAGCGATCAGGGAACTCATTTTCGAAAATGAGAAGGCCGGAATAATGGAAATGGTTTGTACTCGTTTAACAGAGTTCGTAGTTTCTAATCCAAAAGAACTGGGATATTTGGTCAAGATTATCCATTTGCTTTCTGCTAAATTCTGGATTGATGGTAAAGGTTTAGTAAATGATGTTATCAATAATCTTCCATTCAAGCTTCACCTACCAGGAGTCTATCAATTCTGTGGTCAAGGCGTTAAACTTGACGAACGATTAGCGAGAGGTGACCGAGGAATATACCGATTAGACCAAGGTTGTCGTGAACATGAAATAGCATACAAAAATTTCAAAGATTTGAAAACCAGGCATACAGCCGACAAAGAACTAGAGATGAAAGCTTTCGAATGAGTCGCCAGTAAGGATACAGGGTTACAAGAGCGACTTGCGTCCCTTGGAGTTGCAATGGCTATTAATACAAAACGAAAATTCGGTTGGGCTTGTAATATAATAGAGCAAAATGAAAACTCGGGATGTTTTATTTCAAATTCCCCATTTATAACTATGAGGTCTTTCCAAAGTGAATGATATCTTAACGAAAAAAAAAAACAAATTAGTTAGAAACAGGCGTGTTTAAAAAGTGGAAGAATATTTTCCCGATTGATTTTACCTTTGATGGATTGCAAAAATACTCTTATACATCAGAATGAGGAAAATAAGTCAAAGGAATTTTATGCACTCTGGCAAGATACACTGTTTTGCTTTCTTAATATGTCCAAGGCACTATTCATTGGGTTTTGTCTGGTTCATCAAGAATGATGTGGCATATTTCCTTTCAAAGTAACACTGTAAAATGGACCCGTTTAAGCTTTTCCAAATTCAGAAAGGAGCCAAGAACGAGGCCATAAAGAAAAAATATTCAAGGCTGTTCTCTGCACTTTGGGGCCGTAACAAGGTCAATAGTACTTTTCTAGGCTTGAAGTTTTTGGCATATTTCGCCCCAAGCTCGCCGCAAGATGAGACAAAACCACAGAAAAGTCAAGCCAAAGGCCGTCTCTCGCCTCTGGTTCAACCCCATCGTCATCCTCGACGCCATAGCTGCTCGGAATCCTCCCCCCCGCGTCATAAACCTGCCCAGTTTGGTCTCTTAAATGGTACGTTGCTGGGTGGACGGGGCCACGCCATAGGTGACATTTGCCGGCCTTGTTCGGTCTTAAATGGCTGGTCACCGTCCCAATCGTGCCACCCGATAAGCTGCATTAATGCTGCTTCCACACGGGACCGCATTTCTGAGGGCGACCCTGGTCGATACAGCAGATGAGGAAGGAAGACCCGGCGGGGAAGGTAACACCGGGCTCACCAGGGAACCACTGGGTCCTTCCTTATTAACGCAGGAACACGGAAGGGAGCGGCCCAGTCGGATCGATTCAGGGGTGGGGCAGGTACTGAGCACCCCCTCAATTTTTTAGGGTAACGGGAAACCAAAAGCGCGGGAGCCAAGCTCACCCCCCCCCCCCGCCGTTAAATTACATTGCGGGGGCCCGGCGTAGAACCGTAAAATTTGCTCTACTCAAAACTCATATTAAAAAACAAACAGAAGGTTCAGTCTTAGAAATTTATTAATCAAGCCAATACAGTCACAACAATATAGTGCAAATTTCCCTGCAGGGCCTATAGATTCTTGGAATTCTCTTATATAAAAAAATTGGTGTAAAGTTTTCGTTTACTAGGAACAACGATAAATTGAGTAATGACGCCGAGCAGTGTTTATTTACCGACAAATCCGCCATCCACTGTTTACTTGAACACAGGGCTGCTTGATCTATGGTCCGGGTTCAACTCTTTTAACCATCCCGTGACTCTTACCTATGGTAGTTTTAATTTAAGTTTTAGTTTCATCTTTTGGTACCTAATGAAACTTGATGAGTACAAGTAAAATATCGTAGGCTATGATTTTTTTAAAATGTATCCAAGTGGGCATTTATTTATTTGAAATGAATATTTAAAAGTTTACGATGTTCTGCTTGCAGGAATCAGACATGGAACTTACAGTTGTCGATAGCTTGTATCATGTCAAAAAGTTTTATAGTAATTGCTGTTGTATTTCTTTTTGCATAGTGTTCAATAAATATAGAGTGATTGCATGACAAATCATCCAATTGTAGATAAATTGGTTGCATCAACATTTTACAAGATTTTATATTTTTCTTGCTCCTACATATCTCAAGATATCAGAATCACTTTTGGAAAATAAATGTTATGCCCTTATTTCCAAGATGGCGGATGACTTTTTGGCTCCCGTAGACATGTACAGAAACCTGAATATCTAAAAACAGAAAACAAAAAACAGAAGAACTAGAAAGCTGAGAAAACGTTGCGTAGTTCCTGAAGTGTAGTTTAAAACATTTGGAAACACCTTTTCTCAAAAGGAATTTCTTTATTCTAAGAATTAGGCTGAAAATGAGTAACGAATTGTATGAAATTAATCTTTAAATCAATTTTCTGGGGCGAAAGAATTAAATATAAGGCTGCAACTGTTTGCAATATTTAGATCTAGCAACCGTATGTCTGCATGCAGAAACTCATAACCATAAGAATTCCTCGGCAGTATCAATACTTGAAACAATAAGAAACATTGTAAAACTGCACTTTACTGAGAAGGTTCCGGCTGGTTCAGACTACAAGGGGCTACTCTTTACCTTATAATAGCATAATCTTAAAATCTTGGTAGTTTTCTTCTATCCCTTTGTTCGAAGTTCTTGCGGATCAACTCATGTTACTTCGTTGCCTATAGGAGTCGTTAACTAACTCCTGTTACCTATAGAAGTTGTTAACTAACTCCTGTTACCTATAGGAGTCGTTAACTAACTGTATCTGATGACAATTAGATATTGTATCATGCTTGAATGCACTTAATATGTATTTTCCCCTTATTTCCTCATGTTATATATTTGTTTCTTCTTTAATATTCCTTGAATAAATGGAAGTTTATTTCCTTGATTATTTACTATCTACACTTAGCTTTGAAGCTAGTTACCACCCCATGGGGAATTTGCCACAACTTTTTGCCGCCCCACAAGTGGGCCAGGTACTGGCTGTAGCAACTTAGGGGGCAATGAGCGACCCCCGACCCTTGGCCCACGGTTGGGAGTCGCTGGCGTTTCGAAGAAAGAAATAATATTATAGGTAGTTAAAATGATCGCAGACCTTTAATTGCATAACTAAAGTATGTTTCAGAAACACGAAATCACATCATATTTTTTCCACTTCACAGGTGGCTAATGATTTTCTCCGACCATTCCCCGCTAGGCATTGGCGAACAGTCGCATTGTGTCGGTTGGCCAACATTGACACCCGTTCAGAAGCCACCATCAGTTTGGCGCAGACGCGTAGTCATTTGTTTAACAGTTGATATGCAATGCATGTTAGGACAGGACAATAACGCGGCGTGTGTTTCGTTGTGTGTTGTTTGTGTGTGTAATTAGTGTTTTCCCCCTGTATTTTTGCGTCATAAAAGTTATTACTTTTATCACTTTTTTCCTTTAGTTTATTAGTGTGGATAATGAGTGATAGTCATTCTTTGTCTTGTACAAAGTTCAACGTTTCTACCAAGAGTGCACCACATAAATGGACGTATGTAAAGTATCAGTTATCAATTCTAGTGTTGTATACTTTAATTAATGGATCGTTTAACACGAAGACATGAGGTAGCCCTATGTGAAATAATAAGTTATGTAATGTAGAATTCTTTTTTTTAAGGTTTTCAGCTAGCGGGCAAAATTTACAACATACAAAAACGGGCATGCAACTTTTGACAATTTATAAGGGAACGCTTGCAGCGATCGATATTTTGTATGAGATTTTCCCCTCCGTCGCACCAGGCAGATACCGGGATGGTGCTTACACTGAGATATCGGGAAGTGTCTACGCAACTGGTACGTCCTATGTAGTGACTAGGTTTAGAAAATTAGATTAATTTTGGGTAGTAATAGTAAAACAATAAAGAAGATATGGCCGTGCAGTAATAGTTTTATGTCGCCAGAGTACCAATTGGCATTTTTCGTTCGGACGTTCACTGTTCTTCTCTATGTAACTTCCGAAAGCTAAATTTCTGGGCGCATCGCGGTTAGAACATTCCATTCCGGTCGTTTTACACTATATGCACTTCGGGCCATATACGCACATTTTCGCATGTTTTTCACGATGTTCCCTCATTTACACTTAAGATACTCTGAATATACTTATAGACAGTTAAAACAACTGCACTTAGCTTAATAAAAGTAGTGATCAAGGGCATTCGGAGGTTAGGTAAGGCCAGGTGCGGTGTTTTTTTATTGCACACGCGACTCCAGGAGATTACCACTGTTTCAATGACCGAACACTGCACTTTGAAGCGGGAAAGAAACCTTAGTTATTTACACGCATTAGGAAATTTAGTAAAAATAGTGACCAAGCACATTCGGAGGTTAGGTAAGGTCAGGTGCGTTTTTTTATTGCACACGCGACTACAAGAGGTTACCACTGTTCCTTATAATTTGCAACCGCAAGGGAGTCGTATTCATGGCGCTGCGATCGGTTTTCATATCGTTTTTTGCTTTCAATGGCCGAACCTTGCACTTTTAAGCGAGTAAGAAACCTTCGTTTTTTAGAGTAATTAGGCACTTTAGACAAGCAGCGCCGCGCAAATTTTACATAAGACACCTTCCTTTACTTACTCACGAACTCCATATCTCCTGTAAATTTTCCATTTTTTGGCGACGTAAAACTATAACAGCACCGATATGGCATATGCTTTATCTTCCCAACGACCCACTCTTGCATGAGAGAAGGGTGGCTCAGTTAACTACATTGCCTTATTGTAACAGTGATAACTGATATATATAGCTGTTAAAAATAAGTTTACAAAAATTATATTTTTCGGAACTGTAATAAGTACTTCGGATCAAATTCCGTATCGGGGGCCAACATACATTTTTATGTTTTTAAACACTTATTTCATTATTCTTTTGGTTAGGTTAGGTTGGCCTCTCGATATGGAACTAGAACGCCGAATCGTTGTTGTGTTATGTGAAATAGATGTTGTTGATCTTTTATCAGATGCAGACACATGTTAAATGTTACGCTTTGAATTTATTTTATCAAGATATAGAGAAGTTTTGGCTATTTTATCCTAGGTATGTTAGTAGATTAGCTTGTACGGTGTGCAGTGTTTACATGGAACTAGAACTTTCCTTTTAATGGAAGCACTGCATCCTCCACCAGCTAATCTACTAATGTACCTAGGATACGGGTTCTAGTTCCATATCGGGAGGCAGACAAATTGAACCGCACCTAATAAAGAAAATATGGTAAGTTTTTGAAAATGTTATAAATTATTCTTCTGCTACTTCTTGACTTTCCATTCTTTACAGTCTCATATCACACCTCCAAGCCTGAATTTTGTTGTTTGTGTTTCAAACACTTGTAAACATTACATTTATCCTTCAGTTTATATATATATATTGGT
Source organism: Lepisma saccharinum (assembly GCA_022664845.1). NCBI lineage: Eukaryota > Metazoa > Arthropoda > Insecta > Zygentoma > Lepismatidae > Lepisma > Lepisma saccharinum. The sequence goes on along the minus strand of JAGDQP010001765.1, from coordinate 66,936 downwards.
TGATCTGAGCTGAACTTCGGGTGCGTTCAATGCCGAATATAATCCAAAATCAGGGGACTAATGTTCATGAATTTGGCTTTTCTTAATGGCATTTAGGCATCTAAGGTTCGGCCGAGATAGGGGAGGGGAAAGGATTTGGGAATGTGTTGAAGGTGCCATCCCTGCATTTGCCTGGTGTAACTGAGGAAAGCCCGTGCAAAAACCTGAGTCAGGATGGTTGGCCGCTGGAATCGAATCCACGAGCTCCCGAATGCTATGCCAACGTTCTACCACTGAGCTACGGCGGCTCGGTAGTTAATGTAGGTGGCGTTCCAAATATACTAACGTTAAACTATTTCTTTGAGCGTTGTGAACATTTAGGTTCAAATGCATTTGTTGGAAAAAATATTGTTTTCAATTCTTAAAACAACATACAGTGCTGATAGGAATAACTGTTCAGAAACTGCGTGAAAATCAGAAATTCACGTTTCACTTAATTTTTGTCATAGTTGTTAGGAATTACATTACTTTATTATAAAAGATGCTGATTTATTGGCAAGTGCTAAAAACGTAGGGGATTATGGTTGCTTTTAATATTTAAAACAAAATAGAAGTAATATAAATAACGTATTGATGGCTCAAAATTTATGTGCTTAACAGTCTGAGTGTTTACTTTTACTAGCTGTCATGACATTCTGAAAACTGAACAGCCTTGGTCCCTGCGTTCACATTACCCGTTGATATTGAGATTTGCTCCATTTGTAATTTTTCCATTATGATTCTTGTCTCAACTTTTTCTTGTTATTTCTTTCTTCTATTTTTACTTTTGATTCGAATTAAATTGAATTTATTTGTGGCCTGTTGGCATCTTAGGCTCAGGCCTAGATAGATAGATAGGGGAGTGGATGTTAGAAGGGAATAGTTTGTATGTACAGCTATGAGTAACAGTTTTGACGCATATCTTTTCCGATTACTTCCGAAATTTTTGTCAATGTCTCCCTTCAGCTTGCAATATCTACCAATTAAAATTAGGAGGATTAATAAGTCCCATTGGGCAGTAATCTGTTTGTGGAATAAAACCAGGATACTATGCAAATGTGTTTGCTTTTTAGACTTATTTTTGTCGCTGGAAAATGTTTCACGTCAACCTTGTTTGGCTACTTATCAGTTCAATATTTTCCACATAACTGTGTCATGTAATTATGCCAATCTGTTCCAGTCAACGATATTCATTTCTTCACGAAGAAAATTCAGTTATTGATATGCATCCCTCAGGGTGTCACCCTGGAAAAACCCGGAATTCTAAGGGAATGTTCTAAATCTGAAATACACAGGGAAATCTTTATTTATGAGGGGAATTCAAGGAACTCTATGAGGTGGACCTGTTCACAGCTGGCACAGCCCGTCAAGACGGAGTTTGTGATTTCGATACCCACTGCTGAGCGGGTTTTTCAATGTGTTCAAATCTTCTGTTTTAAAGATTGTTTACTTGTGAAATTCGAATAATATACAACATGATTGGACTGGGTGGCGGTAGGATTAAAAGAAATGTCATTGCGTATTATTTACATGTTCCACTATACTAAGAACTCAGTGAATTTCAAGTCACAAAATTAGTACACACGATGTCACTACATTTTGCCAGGTGTAACTGAGAAACCCAAGTCAGATGAACGGCCGCTAGAATCGTTCCCAAGACCTTTCATTGCTAATCCAATCTATCAACTGTTGGTAAATTAGGCACTCTTAGTATAGGTGACCGCAAAGTTACTACAATGAAGCAGCTTCCGAAAGAATGTTACCAACATCTTGTGTTTAAATGTAGGAATGTATATAGCAACCTGATATTTTTCTGTATCGCATTTGGAATATTACGTTTTTTTAAAATATATACAACATATGACGGCAGGAGAATATTAACCCAGGAGATGGCGGCAAGTTATGAACCAATGGAGACGGCGATACCAGAAGACAAGGGGAAACTTGGACCATATACTTGGAATTCATTGTAGCTTTCTTTTATATTCAAATAAGTGGCTTCAGTGACTTTCTTGTGTCGGTCTAGTTATCGTCCAACATCGACAGTGAAGAGGACAAAAATGTGCTGATGGTATGAAGACAGGTAAGTGTCATATTGATTAACTCATTCGATTGTAATTTCTTCCTAGTGTTACAGGTGTTGGAAGATATTCAGGGCTTTCTCTCCAGTGTGTATTGTAAAATATTCTTAAACTTACTGCAAGTTATATCGTAATTCGAATAATTTAATATTCCCTGCCAATTTCCACGGGTTATAGTCTAGAGACAACGCTTTCACGTGACATATCATGAGCTTTATAGAACTTTAAGAAATTAACGAACCATGTTAGTGAATAGAATGCATTTCAAAATTCTGAAAATTACTTAACTGGTCGTTACTTCTTAAGGTTATTGAAACCAACCTCATGCATCACATGAATGAGTTGACGCAAATCTATAATCCATGGGAATTGGCCGGGACTATGGAATTATTCTTATAACGATATAAATTGCAGTAAGCTTAGACATATTTTACAATACAGACAGGAAAGATGAACTCATTTTTAATAACCAATGGCATTTGAACTGGGGAATGTATGACCCTTCTGTGGGCCAATAGTTGGGGATTCCGCTTTTTTGGGTAGTGGGCATGCAGGTGGGAATTTGGTTGGGTATCGAGTGGCCCAAGTATGGGCTGCTGGTAGGGCAAATGTGTTTTGTTATGGTTGGGCCATACCTTGTCTCATGGGTGGGAAAGGGTTGGGCCAAAGGTATTGCCACTTCATTTCCCATCAAGTGACTGGCAATTTGTTGGACAACTGGCGGAAAATACTCGGGATATGGTAGGCCCACTGATGGCATGCCGCCTGGTGTCGGGAAATGGTGGGGTTTTCTGATAATCCCACCCAGTTTCCCACCCTCCGGCAACTAGCCGGCCACAGTCCGTCGGCCGTCTACCCCGCCTGTGGGTCACCGTGTGGCCCATCCGCGATTTCCTCATGGGGCAGCAACGGTCGTTCCGTTGTGTTTTTGTTTGGAAACCTTGACCTAACTAAAAATCTGTTCCGAGGTTTGTACGATAATAACAATGTATTAGTGGACTTACGTAATCCTCTCGTGGGCATGCAACGTACCATATATAATATCTTTTAACCATATTTCGAATATCATTTAGTTTTATGTCACTAACGTTTGAGGATAACCATATAAAAACACCTTAACATGGCCACAAGTTTCTTCAGCACCAGCCTGACAGAAGGTTCGAAAAAAATATCTACAGACACAAAGAACTTAAGTCCACACCAACGATCATGGTCTACGTAAACTCTTCCGAATGGACATGATGCTTGTGACAAAGGTTTGAAATACTTTTTTGGCTGTTTGTTCTTCATTGCTGCACATAATGTACACTTATTCGTCCACAAACTAGCTGACTTCTTTCTCGATGTTCGGCAACCAGACAACATCCTCTATGTACCTAAATAATCTATGTACTTCTATGGGTTGACGATATCACAAGTAAAAGATAATAAGAAACAAGCTAAGCAATGGCTTTATTATAGACAAAACCAAAGCGTCCCCGTATAAATTCAAATTATCTTATATTGCATTAAACAGAAAGAGTCAAAGTCATAAGGACAAATGGAGATTACTAAGCAAATGCCGGGGCCTGCAAGTTTAAGAGTCAAAGTCATAGACATTTTCCCCCGGCGTCCATGACTAATCCAAAGGTGTATGGTTTACCTCTGTCGAATTTGTGTCTACCTAAATTTAATATACAGAATTCCTGCGGATCATAGATACAAATATGCTATTTTTATTTTATTTTAACAATTTTCAACTTCTGTGTAATTTTTATTTATTTATTATTTCTTCTTAATGCTTAAATATGTATTAAAATGTATATTATGAGAAACTCTTAAGAATCTTCTGCGGACACGAATATATTTGTAGAAGGTCAAGGGTAAATAAATAAATAAAAGATTGGATAACAAAATCATAAACTGTTTCCACAAACATGTCCATTAATCTCCATGAAATATTTTATTAAGTCTTGCACGATACAGACCCGAGTCAAACCACTGAATCAGTCTTCAACTGAACTTTAGAAGCATATGGAATTCAATGTTTGCATAAAGTAAATGGATCTACATCATAATTACATAAACACAATGAAGGATAAAGTATTAGAAAGCAGTATATAGATTCAAAGCATTTCAACTAAGAATTACACTGTGTTAAGGTAAAGACGACATACTACGAAGTTAAAATTTAAAAATTGGAACAATAGGCCCAGCGTTTTGAAGAATTATTCAATGTAAAGAACAAGCGCACAGAAAATTTATGTCTTAAATGTATTTAAATTAAGTTGATGTACTATGGCGCATAGCAAACAAGTTCAAGAGGTACATAACTTATAAAACCAAAATTTACACAATGATTCATAAAATGAAAATAAAGTACAACTAAAATCATTACAAGAAATGATTAACACTTGAATATAGAATAACAACATTGAAAAATTCTCAATTTTGACTTAGACAAAAGTTAGACAGGAAGTTATTAAATAATTGCAGTACCGTATATCAATGCTTCTGAAAGTTTCGTTGCGAGTATCTATCACTGTTACAGTTGAAGATATTAAAATAGAGATTTTCGGAGGTCACTAATTAGGAGAATGTATAGTACCTATAATAATAATATAAGTAAGAATGATAAAGATATTAACTTTTTCTAAATACTTTTGTCAAATATCGTAAATGTATTTGCAGGATGTTTAGAAATCATGAACAAATGTAATTTTCCGGTGAAAAAATAAAGGTTTCAGAGGTCACCAATTACGAGAATGTACACTACTACTACTAATAAAATCAATCAACTTTTTCAAAACGATTTTGTCTAATATCCTTATATAATGTCAATATGTTTTGAAAATATGAACAAGTGTAATTTTCAGATTTTTAATTATTATTTTAATACGTGATAGAATAATTGTAAATTCAAACTTTCTATGAACGCTAAAACTGAGATTAGACCTGTCCCTTTCTCTCTTAATAATCAAATGAATAACAAAATTTATGATAGAACCATCTGTAGTTTACTGAAAAACAAAGAACTTACCTTAAGAATGCGGATGCTAAACCAAATATCAGGTTTTTCCAAAAATGTAAAAGTAAAACTAGAGATATGTGGAAAAGGAACAGCCATATTCATAACCATTGCAATTAAAATACTCCCACTAATGTGCAGCTTCTCGACTGCAAGATCCAAGTCCACCCCTACTCTGAAAACACAAAATAAAATGCAGTCACAAATTATCAATGCAATAATAAGTAGTGTTATCGACCCAACAAATTTAATAAATGTCTTGGTTTCATTGCTAAATTTACGTAATTAATGCAGTGGACTATTTGATAATTTAGAATTTGCTAACATTGTTTTGTCATTATTTTGTTTTTCGTGAGGTTTCTATAAACAGTTGAAAGTGTACGACAGTGAGTTCTAAGTTGCAAAGATAATAACCTACTGTATGAAGGATGTTTGTTACGACGAACTGAATATATTGTACTAGGTTAAGAAATGTGTATGCAAAGAAATAAAACACTATCCTACTGTTATGTTTTGTAAAATAAATATTTGTCTATCATATATGATGTCTGGTGAAGAATAATAGTCGGAGCAGTAGGAGAAATGATACTGCAAATCGTGTTACATTCATGTCACTTGGTAGGAATATATTTTAGCCCTCTGTGATGGTCTATTTTAGAAGGGGAACTCAAAAAAATATCCCCTAGGGAAGGAGGGGCAGGGGGAGGAGAGGTATTTTTCAAGAAAAATAAATTGTATATTTTTGTGGCATGTTGGGTGTTGTTCTACATGTTTATTTGGATGATAAATCCGGTGAAATCGGTTTTAAGACATTCGAATGTCTTTTAGACTTGCAGAGCTATGTTGTTGAAAACAATGAAACCTTTTGCGAAACATGTGTGTATACTTTTTGATACATATCCGAAGAGGACCGTTATAATAGTCTGGCATTATTACACAGTTAAAATTGTTTATATTTTATGTGTGTTGCTTTGGCGACGATGATAGTTCATGATTTGAGACACTAACACCCCTTTTAATAGATCTGACACTAAGAATGTCGGGTAGTTCAGAGAGAGAAACTATCCTCGAGTGTTCGGTAAAATGTCCGTCGGCCAGAGATTCTACTCCATTTACTAATCTAAGGTTTGTTTCATTTGCAGGTGTGGTTCAAAATAGAACGAGCTACAAAAAACGTGTGTACGTTTGAAATGGACAAACGCATTAGTGTCATTGCAAAAGCACTAAATGACAGCAAATTTTTGGTCACATTAAAAGCTGGTCACTTAATTGCGCAGGAGGTCAAATATCACCCCGATGCGTGACTGAGTTATGCAATCGCTATTTTAAACTGTAATTATCAGACGCAGTTCAAAACAACCATACTGTGAATGTATATGCTTCATTCATAACGAACAACTTGGTCAGGAAGGCACTGAATTTGTATTACAAATATACATTCTTGCACTAATATATGCTGATATGTTAAGGGTCATTTCACGTCAGTTCACCCAGGCTATGACAACCACTATCTCCGATTCTCATGAAACTTCGTATACTTTCTTTCTATATCTTGGTAGGAAGGAATGTAAAATTTTTCCTAATTATCCGTAATAGCTTCTAAGTTACAAGGGGTCGAAGTCTCTTAAAAATTATTTGCATTCACTCTCCGTGACTCCACGTTTAGACTACATTCAATACTAACGTTCGAAACGGGTATTTTATTTTTGTACTCACCAATTAATTATTGGCGGTCATTTTTATATTCCGGCGAATTCCAAAATTTGTTTTTGCAGACGTTTACGAAAAATGTAATATCTGCGGACTGGTTTCTCATATGACATTCAAATAAAAACCATTGTTTTCTTTAAAGTATGCTTGATAATTTTAGTATTTTGAAGTAAAACCTAAAACATAATCGAACTGGTTAAAATAGTATCAAAAGGCGATTGTCTGAATTGAAAGAAAAAAAAAACTTGTTTTCAGGGTGCTGTTTCGCAACTTCAGGGTTGAATGTCAAAGTTTATTTTTATACAGTATTACATATCAAAGTATATTGAAGGTGTACAGAATATGAAACCTGATATATGGTTCCTTAATTTTTATGATTTTTTTTTAAAATGCCAAAATTTGTAATTTATGAATATTTGAGTCTCAATATCTCTCGTAGGGGACCAGAAAAATATCTAATTGTACCACATGTTATGCACTTATAAAGAAGAACTTAAGGTAGAAATTTCAATTTTGATATTTGAATTTGAATAGAGTTACAAATTTGCTAAGTATAGATTATTAATGCTCATGTGGGTTTTGGTAAATATATGCTAATTGGTACTTAACGGCGTTGATAAGTAGTCTTCATATGATAAGATTTCCTCTCACTTCTACCGTTTCGAGAGCTAATACTGCTCTCATGATGTCTATCTCTCTCTCTCTCACACACACACGCACGCACACACAAAAACACCGGTGTAAGAAGTATAGAAGAAGTAAAATCAAGCTTAACAAAACAAGGAAAAGGGAAATAACTGGACTTAACTTGTCTTCGACTTCCTGGTATAAAGGATTTGTATAAAGGTGAAACAATGAAACCAGATATGTGATTGGTGAATGAGTTAAAATTGACATGGTAAAATAACCAAAAGTCTCCGTCTGCTGGTTAAATTGCTATAACGTGTGAATCAATGTTAACAGACATGTATACGATGTATTTTTGGTAGATATATTTCCACCAGAAACCCAAGGAGAGATGCCATAGGATATATATACTTCCAGGGGTTTGTTTCAAAAAAAAAAAAAAAAAAAAGTACAAGCTAATATTATTAGTAAAGAAACTTTCGACTTGTAAAATTCTGTTGTATGTTGTTTCCACAAGCTACAAGTTACTAGTTCAAAGTTATTAGTAATATTTTTGAAATTATTAGTGAATTCTACAAGCATCTGTTGCATGAAAGAAACTAATAATACAAGTCATTTTAAAGCTATTAGCACTTATTCACATAGCACTTTTACACATTTATGGATCTCTTTTATAAAGTTAATGTTACATCTCAAAGTTAAAACATTACTCAAATGTAGGCCATGAATTGATTTGTATTCTGTGAAAAAAACAAAATGATTGCATCTTGAATAGTTTATAAATTACAAAGTTTTCACGGATTGGACATAAATTTTTCAGTCCTTAGGAAAAATTGCATTTTCTCTTAAAGTAATAATGTTTTAAACCTAAAATTTTTATTGTAGAAGGGTAAGGTATGTACTTCTTTACTACTGCAAAGTTTTCGAATTACTCAATTAGAAGTGCAGAGAGCAAGTGAATTTCGCTTGTGAAACATAAGATAACAAATTTAAATATTAAAAGAAAAGTGAAATTAACAGGAACACTACTTTCCAGTGAAACTTAGAGCACTTCTACAGTGTGTCTTTAAAATAATAGTGCAAACTTCGGGAGGTGATTATTCACTTCAAAACAAGAAAAAAATCCTTTGAAGAAATTTCGAGACAAGCGTAAGTTTGGAGTTACAGACACTCAAAATTTCGGTGTCATCATGACAAATGACGTCATATCTCTACACATACTTATGTAAGCAATATGGGCTTAGGAAATCACAATCAAAACAGTACACGATACGTTCATTTAAGCAATGTTTATGATTGAGGGAGTACCACATAGATAGGTTTGCAGTGTATCCAAAATGTGTCACCACTGCCTCTCAAAAATTGGGAGTGGAAAAATTGGAATTTTGTACTCCGAATTCAGAGGTACAGGTTTTACAGTATAAACGTATGAGTAATACAAGTGTAGAGACAATTCTTCCTGGAGAGCAGTTGAAAACCACCATGGGGGACGAAGTCCCCCCAGAAATCATGCCTGAAAGAAACAATGAGTATCATACTGTCGGAGATATGCTTGGAATCCATAAGTCAACATCGTGTTGTGAATGAAATATGCAGAGTGCTTTTCCAAATGGTGATTTCTTGTCCACAAAATACTGCAAACGAAATCTCAATGAAATGTATAAAATTTATCCAGAGGCTTTATAATAATGTATATTTATGTGTATAAGTCCCTACATTTTGTGGCTTGTGATACGTCCGAATTTGGTATAAAATTGGCCACATGGAAATACGGTTTAAAAAGAAATATGATTGTTACGTATATATGTCGATGTACTCACGGGAATTGGGTAACAGTATTTCTACTTCTCTGTTTCACTATTTACATAGCATATAATAAGTTACTAGGTTGAATTTATTTTTGATATACCATAGTAAAAGAAAACATGTAAGCCCTGCGTTTCTACTAATTATTGCGAAGGCTTCTGCCCCTTGATAGCATCTCAGATACAAAATAATAATAATAATTTATAAAATAGGTTAGGAACACTACTGTGTCGCCCTGGGCCAGAAACACCTAGAGTATTTTTCTATTGTGTCGAATAATGTTAATGCTAAGTTTGATGTATATTAGCTAAACGTAATGGAGGACCATTGAGAAATTAAATTTGGAAGAAAAAAGGGTTGGCAACAGTGACTTTCTGTATCAATCAAAACGGATCTGCCAACTCTTAGCTAGTCTAGTCAAACCCTTTCCTAGGAAGCCACAATCATCTTTCTACACCTTGTTCCTGAGATTTCTTTTCATGCGGATATAATGTTGGACGGACTGAGCGGGATTGTAGTTCAAGGTCCTGTTTTATTAGCTACGCTATCAAGAGATCTAAAAGTTAATTTTAACAAATGCAATACAATTAGGGTACTTCTGCGTTTCGTGAAAGGAAAAAAAAATAATTCTTTCCTTGGTAAGATTCGAACCTATAAACCTCAAATTATATAAAAAAAGGTTTGTTTTCCAGCGCGCCTTAATCGATTACGCCACGCAGCCACAAGCGTCTCATACGCAGAGATAACATGAAATAGTGATAAGCACATCGCAAACTGAGACAGTTATTTAAGTAGATTCTAGTATGAAAATTTGTTTTTACGTACTTAAATTTATTGAAACGTGTTGTGCTACCGTTTTTATTACTTATTTTATCAAGTAATCGCATGTATATGATACGTTTGTATTGTTTTGTTGTCTTGAAAATGTCGAGTACAGCTATTAAGAACTTGTAGTTTTGTCAGATTTGCTAATAAAAAGAGGACTCATTCTATTAGAAAACACAAAATTATTATGCTACAGTATTAGCACCTGTAGTTTGTTAATTTATACCCTGTGAATTTTAACTAATATTAGTAGTAACATTATGCAATAGGCCCCAGGAGGCTGACTGACGAATGTCTGATCCCAGCACCTACAAAAATAACCACAATTGACCTAACCAACACCCATCAACAGAAAATCCCCGAATTTATCACCATTAACGATCCTCGTGAGGCCATATCCGAAATTTCCATAAAATATTAAGTCCAGACAGCCCACACCTCCTACCAAAAATTCATAAACATGGTAACACTGGCAGATCCATTGTGGCTAGCTATAATTCCCTTACTGAATCGCCTACATGAGGATATTCGCTATGTACGGAGATCGTTAGTGTGTGTGTCTCATTGAGGGCAGAACAACATTGCGAGTGAACTTCTGCCGAGGAGTTCGTTGGGTTTCTCTGATGAGTCGCGCTTCAGTCTAGTGGCATAAAATGAACGGACCTTGATGTGAGGGAAATGTGAACCAGTAATTAAAAGTTTTTTTTTGCGTGAAAAATCCCAATATGGTGTACGCCGTCATTGCCAGGGAGTGACGTACCGACCTGCATGTCATTCGTCATGGTAACAAGACAGCCGTGCGGTAAAGAGTTGAGATCCTCAGGCCATATGTAGTTCTTGTGTCTGCAGCAATTGGTTCTCCTTTCCTATTCACGATAATACCCGTTCTCACCAACCTCAGCCGGTTAATGCCATGCTTCAAGAGGCAGGTATCGAGAGTATGGTGTGGTCCACGTGCTCCCCGGACCTCAATTCTAAAGAACGCGTCTAGGAGAGAAACGCAGCTAGACCATGGAGGAATAAAATTAGATTATAAATCTAATCTAATTCCTCCAAGAGCTAGACCGACACGTCCAAAAACTCCCCAACAGCTAAAAATTGCCCACCTGGATGAGTGGCCCAGGAGCGGTGGGCTTTTAATGTGTCAATCCGGAATGTATTCCGCGTCAAATGAGACCAAAATCAGCTTTATACCAATTACTTCTAGGCTGACCTTAATTTTCGGCTGGTGCACCTACACTATATTGTACTATTCATGGCTGTAATACCTCTTGCTGGCTGATGACCTGACAGCTCATGAATACTTTGGTATGTTGTGAGAACCATTAATAAAGTTGAGAAAGGGGCAAAAAACTGGTGTCAACGATGTATATTGTGGGAGAAACAATAAAGAGTGTTGGAAGTGCCAGGTGAAAAGGGAAAGGCTGTGGGGAACAAATATAAACAGGTAATATGTACAAATGAGAATCAAGAAAAAGTTTTAAAAATATGTAGTGTTCTTGAGGTTAAATATCAACTGTCGTTGATATAAACCCGTCATTTTTACTTTCTTTTAAGTATACTCCTCCCACTTCTGTACACGTTGAGATATCATTTAAAAAATTAAAAGAGTTCTCAGTTCGCAGTTTATATATATATAAAAGGCTTAATATATGCCCAAAACACGAAGAAACAGCATGATGTGATGTGCACCCAATAAAGTAAATGTAATGTAGTGTGACCTTGTAGGGTATTAACAATGATATTATGTGTGATATATTAAGTCGTATTAAAAATATATAATACCTTTTAAAGTACTTACTTTAGCAGTGATAAACGCCATTTTGCCTGACTATTTCAAGTGGAATAATTACTTGATCTTCCGGTTTTTACTAATTAAATACACGGTTGGCCAACCTTTGTTACCTACTACTGATTACATACACATGTTAACATACATAATATTAATAGAATACATTATACACATTATATATAGTATTTCATGGAACGGAAGGAAATGTACGTTACTTGAGCGTTATATAACTACCCACTCTCGAAAAACAAATGAAAGAAGCCTCCTGGGTTCTTTATTGGGGTTCAGTGTTTTCATTCACCCTGATATTCTATTTTTAAGTACTTTTAGCAAAGACTTCAAAGTTTGCAACGAAGTTCAATATATATGAATTACCACTGATTCTTTGAGCACTTAATAAATGTTGAAGAAACTCTTATCTTTTTAGAAAAAAGTCTCCGGAACTGTTTGTGAACATTTTCTTGGTTTAAAAAAGTCAATTTACCTCCACTTTTTCGCCAACTGTTCTCTTCTTATGTTCATTGTAGAATCTACTCTGACCGCTACCCATCAAGAGCCTCTCTTCCTGATCTGAGACCCAGGCGATGACCCCAGTAAAGTCAGGCAGTGCAGGGACTGCACTTCTGATCTCCCTTCGGTGATCGATTTAAATTTCGCGCAGTCCTTACATACTGAATAACGTGGTAATGAATTCCCGGCGATATATATTGACGTTTTACATTATATAAATTACCCTTAATAGCCACACGAGTAGCACTGACATGGCCATGGGTCATTGTCATCACATTAACATGTAATTTACTAGGAACCCTAGTCAAGTCTTTCTTTAAGAAAAGAAAAATCATACAATTTCCTAAACCAAATACATTCTTTGCTAATAACAGTTTCACTCACGAACTTGTCAGTTTTTTTTTACATTTCTTCCCCTGAATGAGAGTACGCAATTTAATTAAAAAATCGTCCTTCTTTTGTTTTTCCTAAATCTTTTCGAGATAAATTAGGTCATCCAACAATGAATCAATATTTACTTCCTCGTCTGTCTTATCGGAATAAGGAAGAGTGCCAAAACCAGCTCTCTTTCTGCTTGTCATACAAAATTTCCGGCAGTCAATGGATGCTGGCCTTTAAAAACTTCTTTCCTCTCTTCAGTGCTATCAGACTTTTACTGTCATAAAGAATTCCTAAATTTAGCTCTTCACTGGCAAGAACTCCTATATCAACAACTCTTTCATCCCGAAGCTGTATTTTTGCCCCTGTTCAACATCTTCAAACTCAAAAGTGCAATATTTATCTATAATTTCTTTTCCCACATAAATCTGGTTCAATTAATTGGTTTGTTTAATACGATTTGGATAATCTGCTATCATCGTCGAGGCTGGTACGTGACAGAGCGTTGCATTGAACCTCCTCAGACTGATAGTCCATCGCTGCAAACTGCAAGTAATTCACGCATTTTCAACAATGATAGCAGGTTTTTCATTATATGAGCATATTTTCTGTCCAGACACCTTCACTATATTTTCGTGTTCCTCCAACGCTGTCTATAAGGCAAGGAGTTCCTTACAGCCCACTGGATGCAAAGCTTGAATGGCGGTTAATTTTTTACTCCCAAAATACACAATTCTCAGTTTTTCCTCCCATCTATAGGTTGTAGGACCAAAAACCCCACGTCTGCATAGATACGAAACTCACGATCTAACTTCGGAATCATCAACGTTGGACCAGAAATCAAATAAATTTGTAGAAATACAATTTTTTTCACAATCGGCTGTCCAACAAAATTTTCTGTTATTTTTTTAACAAATCAATTCAACTTTTCACAACCTGTGCCATGCGAGGAATTAAAATGGATGAAAATAAAAAAAAACTAATATAGATTGTAAACTTTGTTCTTGGCTTAGATAATTGCTCCGCCATCTTGATTTCCCTTGCGGAAATATTTTCTCCACTAATTTTTAATCCAAGGAACTCCAAAGATAGCGTCCCAACTAAGACTTCCCTGGAGTTAACCATTAAATTTGCAGTCGTTAAGTTTTGTAGTACCTTTTCAACAGCACGGTAATGTTTCAGCTCATTTTTATTGCTCCACTCTAGATCATCATAAGAACGCACATATGGTGAAACAACACTCTTCTAGAGCTATGGTAACTTATTTCCTCAATGTCATAGGTAAATTAGTTAATCCAAACACCCACTTTAAAAAAAACGTGCTATAAGGTGTTAAAAATCCGGTAAGGATTTGAGAGTTCTATTCTACTCGGATCGCCGAGTACAAATATGTCAAATCTATGCATCCATATCATCTGTTTCCCCGTAAATGACTAAGAACCTCCTCAATTCAACTCCTCAAAAGTGGCCAAATAAATTTCTGGGGAATTGTTTTTAAATTGAGAAGGCGGATGTCATATATGAGTCTTGGGCTTTTATTCGACCTCTTATACAATAAAACATTACTCAAATATGGCGTATATGCTCGCTTAATAATGCCGTTTTCTTCCATTTCGTCCAGTTTTTTTTTTTACTAAACACCGGTCCTCCTCAAACATCGTTCGCAATTTTGTGCTAAATGGAGAGTTCAATTCGATCTTCTAAATTAGGAGTAATCTTTGGTTTATGTGAAAATACATCCTTACAATTCAACAATAGTGTTACAAAACATTTGTGCAATTCGTCGCACTTTTGAATAGATTTCCTCAATAATTGTATATTTTCGTCACTCTCAAACAAAACACAAATTTTATTTTCACCACATTAAGTAGCAAATATAATACGGCGGACGCCTGGTTCATCGAAAGCCCAGGTTCCATCTCTTATAAGCAATGCTATAGTTGCTTTTCCGTGTAGGTCCCGGCCGATCACGAACTCAAAAGTTAAATGTTTTAAAATAATAATTTTCTGTTTTACTGACACGTCCAGGAACTTTACTTCTGTATAAATTTCCCCATCGGAAAACGTGTCTTTTGTTCGCGAGCTGAATATTCGCTGAAACCGGGTGTAAACTGATTCTTTTTTTTTTAATTTGCTTGCGAAAAAACTAGAACAAAATGCTTTGGTGTTGGTGATAGATACATGGAGTGAGTGTTAAACTCTATGTGCATAACGTATAATGAAAAACTTAACCTTAGTTTACCTAATACGTGTTAGCTGGCAAACGCTCTTTTTGACATATTCGTGAATTTTGTAGTAACATACGTAGTATGAAGTGACGCAATTAGTATTACTTTGAGAATCCTAGATACCTTCTTGTAGCCTTATCTATGTGTCAAATCGAATACTGGTACGTATTTATGAAAATTATGAAATATGGATTTCGCAACAAATTTCACTCTTCAATGACCCAACATTTTTTAGCGTTTAAACATTTCCAAACATGTTGCAAAAAGTATCTCCTGATTTTCTTACGTTGTTTGGCTGCCATAAACTGCGTTTTATCCGACTAGCAGCTTGAGCCTTCCTGCCGAGCACAATGCGTGTGTTTGATTTGATTTATTTTCATTCTGGTGACCAGATTCCATGCACAAGCATTCTGGTATAGAATACGTCATTACAGATACATATAATACAGATTGCACGCACACACACACACGTCAATACATACCATATAAGAATTACGATTACAATGAACTTATACAATGTTACAATGAGTACAATACGATATATAAACAAGTTAGAATTGCAAAGAATAGAAAGAACGCAAATTCTACAAAGAAAATAACTTACACTATGCTACCACACAAGAATACAAACATATTCACAAAAATAATAGGATTATCAGAAAATTATTTATGTTGCAGTGAATGGACAAGGATAAATTAGCACAAAATATAAAAAATACAGAGTACAATTAAAAAGAAATTCATACAATGGTAGAGTGAATACACAATATATATTTACATAGAATACAAAAAAAAACCGTTTGCTATTAGGTACAACTCAATAGTTTTCAACTTAGTCCTGACTGTGAAAATTCTTCCACACTATAAAAACATCTTTCAATAAGCAGTTTTCTTAACTGTGTTTTAAAGGTGTTTTTGTCTTTAGCATGCTTAATATTTAAGGGTTGATCATTATAAAATTTAATGTCCATATATAGTTGGGATTTGGAGAACACTGTTGTTTTGTGATAGGGTAGGGACAGATCTTGATTGCGTCTTGTATAGTGATCGTGTTTATTGTAGTTTCTCTTCAAACGCTCAGTATTATTATATGTCAGAAGAAGTACTTCATATATATAAAGTGACGGAAAAGTTAATATATTTAATTCTCGAAATAGTCTTTTGCATGACGCACGTCTAGACATGCCAGTTATCGCTCTTATTGCTTGCTTTTGCAATAAAAATGGTTTCTGTCTATTCGGAGAGTACCCCCAAAAAGCCAGTCCGTATCTTAATTGTGATTCGAACATGGCGTGATACACCGTTAATATAGCATTTCTGTTAACAATTGGTACTAATGACCTAATTCGGAAGATGTTAAAGGCAATGTGTATCGCGTATAATTAAACATACCTAACCTGACTTTCCGAACCCTTCTTCGCTCTTCGGTAATTTTTCTCTGATTTTTAAAGCAAAATACGTGTTATTTGAACTGATGCTATTAGCATTCCTTCGCTTGCCGTTATAGTTGTATAGGATACGATGAACAACGCGAGTACGTATTTAACGATATAATAATGACATGCCTTTTTGTAACAGCCTACTTTTTGGATTGCTGGCTATCGATGTGCGTCTCTATAAGTGTCTGTGTGAATTATTTGCAAGCGAATGAGTAGCATACGGCACAATAGCTGGCGGACGCTTGGGAACCTAAAGTGAAAGTTCTCTCATTTTGGGTTACTGGCCTTCACTAGCTGTTCATAGAAGTGGCTGTGTGGCATTACTTCCGCAGAGGGATGAACTTTCGATACACTAATTTTCCACAATTTTTGCCATCTGATGATTCAATTAAGCTGTGGTTACCTCCGTACCTATATTGCAGATGTTGTATCGATTTCATTGTCGTGAAAAAATCCGGAACTGTCCAATTTCACAATCTACTTGCATCCATGCAATGCAAAGGTCAACGCGAGCGGTTGTTGTTTCACTCTGCGCACGTCTTTAAGAAACTCCCCCTGTTCGCACATCTCGATAAAGGTGATATCGGGCGGAAGAAGATTCATGCACAGACACAAAGTAATGCCAAGCGAGTGAGGGCGTATTAGTTGAAGTCAGGTTAGGTTACATTCAGTGCATCTTGCCATCGCCATAAAGGACACAGTCTAATTCCCGCCCTTAAATTAGCTTCTGCTACTGCAAATAGTTCCCTCTTCTTCGCCTCCCTTTCTGCGTTATTGTAATTCGAGACGGCACCACCTTACATTTTTCAATATTCACGAACTCCACAGCCTTTTAAAAATATCATTTCTTCTGTAAATTTTACATTTTAGTTCACCCCTCTATGGAACTTAACCCGGATGTGTTAATTAATTGTAAGGGAATGGTATATGTGACTCAATAGCTGGCTGACCTAAACCGAAATTGATCAAATCTTCGTTTGAAGGGAAAGCACCGAACAATTTCGACTATGAAGAAACGAAATGAAAACTTCTTGATCTGCGCAAGTAATGTCTTCTGAAACCCTTCCTTGCCCCTCATTTTATTTTAACAAATGTTTGGAATCGTACAAAATATATGACTATTTACTACTTTTCTGCAGAATTGCATTCCTTCATATTTGTGTCTTGCTTTTAGATTCATGACACAACTAACTCCAACATGCAACCTCCAACATTGATAGGGCACATTATTTCTCCGTGATATTCATTGCCTGGTTCAAAAACTCTTTTCTTTTTCTTTTCTTGGATTGCGTTGTTAGAAGAGAAGCATTTACGTGCTTATTACACATTATCACTAATTTAACTGGATTCCTAAGATTAATCAGCGTCTTGCGTTATTCCAGTATTGTTTGGCATGTTTAACAGATTTGTCACCAGATCCTCTTACCGTCGATATGTGCTGCAGTTAATGATCGTCAGAAGACACAAAACTTAGTTCAGGATGAAAGAACTTGCATCGTTTATTTTCTTCATTTTGGAGCAGTGGGAAGTAGTAACCTGAATTAAGGACTCAGTTGATGTCTGTGTGAAGGGGGACTTACTTTAAAAGCTTTAACAAGTTATAGATTCAATAGTACTTAGTCATGCTGGACTCAATTCTGTATCTTCGACGTACTTCGACATTGAAATACTTTTGTATATAGACTTAGTTAGGATTCTATAGACGTTTGAGATTACAAATAAATGGTTAAGCAAAGGAAGCATTGTCGGCTGATACTTTGTGAATCCTAGATACCTTCTTCTAGCTTTGCAAACGGCAAGAACTACAATTGGACGTCTCCAAGCCCTTTTAGATGACAGCTCGCATCGCTGGTTCACCTGTAAATATTATCAGAGAATTATGCAGTTATCAGGTGACCCTCATTTACAATCCCATAATTTAATTTGCATATCTAATACATGGATTTAGTATTTTTCCATATGTTTATAACTACCGCCCTGGAAGGAACTATGCTTCTCACGATGAGTATCACAGTGTAAAATGGGATGTGCATACTAGTCATTTATCAAGGACTCTAACCAAAAATTTGTATGTTTTGAAAAGTTTAAAGAATTCAATTTCCGGAAAATATTTAACAATGGTCTACTTTGCGTTAGTACATTCGCACATTTCATACGGAATCCTCTTTTGGGGAAACTCACATGGTGCAAAAGAAATATTTATTTGGCAAAAAAACCTATTAGATGTCTTAAGGGATTGAAAAATTCTGACTCATGTAAATCGCCTTTTCAAGAGTTAGGTATAATGACTTGTATTTATACACTCCAATGTTTGCTTTATATTAAAAGTAATAAGGATTTACACACTCTATCTGAAAGAGACAATAATTGTCGTACGAGATATGGTCAAAACATTTGTCCTCCTTGTTCTCGTTTAAACATTACACAAAAAAGTTATTTAACTATTGGAATAAAACTGTTTAATATTTTACCTGTACATTTGAAGAAACTAAGTTTCAAATCTTTTAAATCACATTTAAAACAGTGTTTTATACAGTGTAGTGCTTATAATATTGATGAATTGGTGGACGTTATAAAGATAATGTGAAATTTGTAATTGGATGTTTGATGTTTTTATCTATATGTACGCGGGCTTAAATTTGCCTACGGTATATTTTATAAATTGTATCCATTAAAGGAATTTTAGCATGTTTATGTATGTTTATCATGATTGCGATTATTTACCTACATTGATTGTAGCAATATGATTTATATGTATTCAAGTGCTGTATCGGATTTTTTATATCATATGATTATATTCTTAATTTATATTGTAAAACGCTTGTTACCATATTGTAAATGATTGTGACGAAGATTAATAGCAAATGTATTGCTCGATAATTGAATAAAAAAAATGAATTGAACAATGATCCAGGACTGCGGAAGTTAGATTGCTACGAAAGTTGCTCCATTCTACGGTAATAAAATTTGTAACTAGAAAATGTGTAAGCTTATGAACAATGCTGACTTTATGGAATGGAAGGTAGTATAAATTTTTACAATCATAAACATGTAAACTTTGTCGATATAAAAGCAACTTACAAAAGCTATATAATGACAATTATTCCAATCTACAAAGCAAATAAGCTAATTAACTAAGATATAAAAGATGAACTTGTTTAAGAAAAATATGATCAGTCACTTACTCTTTGCCAAAAAGCCGTGTGCCGAAAACCATTCTGAAGTCGTCGGAGTCCAGCTGAATATCAGCCCTTAAACCAACTTGATGGTGCAGACTGAGCGTTAAGCTACTTGCTGGGTTAGTCAAAGTAAATGCTGAGATGGGAATACATTTGCCTGAGATCATATCAAAAGCGCGCACACACTTGATGAAAGGTGTTTGATTACCCAAGGTAAACTGCTTCACTTCCAGACTCTCTGTCATTTAGAAATATACGTTTCACACAATTTTTTTACAAATTTCTGTTACAAAATCAGATACACACAGAAATTTAAATTTAGAATTAATTGAACCGTACATACTAATAAACATTATTTGAGTAACTTACATTAATTACCTTCCATGACACTGACTACCTTTCAAAAAATAAAAATCTATTTTAGTGGAAATAGTAAAATCACTGGAAATAGTGAAACACATACATAAAATCAAAATACTTGAATACATTTTAACATAAATATATTCTGAAATTTTAAACATGTCCTTGATCATCTTTCGACTAGAAAAGTAGTTTGTTTCTGTGCATTCTCATGGGCATATAAAAGTCATTGATTGTATTGCAGAAACATTGATTTACGCACTAACTTCTGAAGTGCCAAAATCTTACACAGGATTTGATTAAATTGAATTTATGTACGTAAAATATTTCAGTTACGTTTGAATGTTGCGCGATGACCAGACTGCAATATTAAAACTATTATCATAATATTTAAGATTTTGATACGTTCCGCTAAAACCTCCCTTAATTCCGATTACGGATATACCAGTTACCGTAATCATTTTGTCTACTGAAATAAAATAAAAAATGAGGAAGTTAGGTAAAAATGAAAGTGAGAAAATTTGTCCTCAATAGCATCAGTAACCACTGAACCGATTTTAATGAATTTTGGTAAGAACGTAGTCCTTGGTCACCCCAAGGTTTATACTATATCAGTTTGATGATACAATCGCCATAATGTACCACCAAAAGTCCATTGTTTATAAAAATTAAATTAATAAATGATTTCTATTAGGTAGATTTCGAAGAAAAATATACCTATTGAGATCGGTACGATATGAAAGTATATATATAACACGCTAGCGGCCAAAATTTTGAAGATATTTGAACCAAATTTTTATATGTTGTTTCTAGGATTAATAGCTCGGTTAAGTTCGTTAATGAGAAAAATCGGTCGCCATCTTGGATCCAAAATGGCCGCCGAACCCATTGTTATATAGAATACACAGCCTAAACCGCTGGGGCTATTGAAATCAAATTTGTCATAAAGGTACAACATCACTTTTTGATTACGAAAATGTTACCTAGTGAGTTCAAAGACGCCATCTTGGATCCAAAATGGCGGAAGTAAGAAATCTATTTTCCATATCGTTTGAGCTAGAGATACGAAATTTGACATAAAGGTGTATTGTCACTAGTAGTTCAAGAAAATATTACGGAATGTTGAAAAAGTCGCCATCTTGGATTCAAAATGGCCGCCGAACCCATTGTTGTATAGAATACACAGCCTAAACGGCTGCAGCTAGAAA
The DNA here is from genome assembly GCA_022664845.1 of Lepisma saccharinum. Lineage (NCBI taxonomy): Eukaryota > Metazoa > Arthropoda > Insecta > Zygentoma > Lepismatidae > Lepisma > Lepisma saccharinum. Next base: position 45,768 of record JAGDQP010001765.1, on the reverse strand, counting down.
TATCAAATTTGGTAACACTATACATTATCATTTGTATGTTACTAAAATATTACATGATGTATCCAAAGACGCCATCTTGGATCCAAAATGGTGGACCTAAAAATCCATTTTCCACACTGTTTGAGCTAGAGATACGAAATTTGGCATAAAGGTGCATTATGACGAGTAGTTTAGGGAAATATTACAACATTTGGGAAAAGTCGCCATCTTGGATCCAAAGAGACCGCCCAAAATCCCATTTTGCACACCGTTTGAGCTGGATAAATGAAATTTTACTTGAAGTTGTACCATCACAAGTAGGTCACGACAACATAAGAAAACTTTCAAATAGTCGTCAACTTCGATCCAAAATGACCGTCCCAAAAACCCAATTTCCAAATCATTGAAGGTAGAGAAACGAAATTTTCTTTGAAGGTGTATGACCAAGAGTAGGTTACAATAAATGGGGCAAACCTCCCCTTTGGGGGCGCAGCCCCCCGTGGAAGGGTGCAGATGGATACCATGGTGGTGTAGTGCTGCAGGGAGATGTTGGTTAAGATAAAGGAGGCGCATCCTCTCAAAAGCACTGAAGTTGGGTGGCGAACCCCCTACGGGAGTCTAGGGGAAGCGCTCCAAGCGAAACAAAGCAAGTATATATATATATATATATATATATATGAGCTCCTGCGTAGCCTAGTCGGTAGCGCGGTCGACTTCAGTGCGAGCGGTCCCGGGTTCGATTCCCGGTGGGGGCTCAAATATTTCGGTATTGACCCAGCATCGTGAGGACAATTGGGGAGCTGCTGTGAATAAAATACAGTGGCGATCACAGTGAGAGCTTCGGCTCTCCTCTCCCAACCCGTCTGGTCAGCGTGGGAGCAGTAGACCAACTCCTCCCTTCGGGGAGAGGCCTCATCCACTAGTGGATTGAATATGGCTGTGATTTATATA
>JAGDQP010001765.1:5172-44738 GCA_022664845.1 Lepisma saccharinum | reverse complement strand
AAAGTATATATATATATATATATATATATGAGCTCCTGCGTAGCCTAGTCGGTAGCGCGGTCGACTTCAGTGCGAGCGGTCCCGGGTTCGATTCCCGGTGGGGGCTCAAATATTTCGGTATTGACCCAGCATCGTGAGGACAATTGGGGAGCTGCTGTGAATAAAATACAGTGGCGATCACAGTGAGAGCTTCGGCTCTCCTCTCCCAACCCGTCTGGTCAGCGTGGGAGCAGTAGACCAACTCCTCCCTTCGGGGAGAGGCCTCATCCACTAGTGGATTGAATATGGCTGTGATTTATTATTATTATTATATATATATATATGTGTGTGTGTGTGTGTGTGTGTGTGTGTGTGTCTTGTGGGGTATCGTTGAACAGCTCTTGATGAATAATCTACAAATCAATAAATAGTTTCTCGATAGCTCTCATATAAGGCGAGATTTGAATTTTTGAAAATAGAAAAAAAAAAAACTTCGAGATCTACCGAAAGGGATTTTTTTAAATTTAAATGAACAATGAAATAAATAAATAGTTTAGATTTTCTTATTCAATCTCTGTGTGTTGCAAACCCAAAAGCAAATTAAATGTTTGATGTCGTAGCAGTAATAGTTGTAGTAGTAATAGTAGTAGTTGTTGGTGTTGTAAGATAAGATAAAATTGATTGTATGGGCGGTACCAGCACTATCATAGTTGTTGTTTTTGTAGTAGTAGTACAACTGTAGTGCTGTCAACATTATGCCCCACCAACGAGCAGGCAAATCAGTAAGTTTAATATAAAATAAGTTCCATATGGGAGAAAACTGCCCTGCATTATTCTACGTGGAAGAAACAAGCGGTAATTAAACCTCAATCACCGTCACTTTTCCGGCACCAGCAGACCCTGTTTTGTCAACCGTCCGGTTCTGTTTCTGACGTCCTTGTCCGGTACGACCTCAAAACCGGATGTTAAATGTCCGGTAATTTTTCCTCTTACTAATTCTATTCTCTGTTCTATTCATATTATTTTTTAATTCCGTGGAAAGTAGATTTAGTTGAATCTGGATTCTAAAATGATCCGCACTTGACAACCGGCTGATCACGGCCCTAACACAAGTCTATTCCGCAACGAATTTATTGTTCCGTCGCAGTGATGTTATCGTTTGCAAGGTGGCAGTGATGCCAATTAGGCCTATTTTTGACTAAATCTAGCATATTTGTAGAGGCATTTAGCCATACGAATGCTTATAGCCTTAAATATAGCTTATATCGTGAAACTCTTGCCATTTTTTCCTTCTCAGTAGCAATTAAATGATTTCTAAAAATACTTTTTTCTTTGAAAATAAAGTGTAAACTTGAAAAATAAGCCTATCTGTCATTATATATAATCGTACTAATTGATTTCTCAAGACAGAGGATGTTTTATTACGCAACAAACCCTTGTTTTTTATTCTTTTTCTCTCTCCCCATCCCACAGATTTAGAACTAATCAACAATACTTGTCAACCCAAATAATAATTTTATTGTCGCTCCTGTAACTGCCCCATTTGCTACTTTTTAATAATTTTAATTTCGCATTTTATTGCAAGATTCTTAAGCAGCAAGAGCGAGACTATATATCTTGGAGTTTTCTAATACAAATTTAATAATTTTTCGGTTCTTCTAGCCATGCAGAGTAGAGGAGAGCGAAGGTGGTAACACTTATACTTAGTCTTTTCAAGTATATTTTGTGAATGCCATAATTATATTGCCAACTATATTTGCTTTTCTGTTTCAAACTACGATGTATTATTGATGATAGACTACAAAAATTACATGTGCCGACTCAACCAAAACTGGAATAGGTAAGTTTAATAAATGCTTCAAAAGTAACTAAAGTTATTAAATTCGAACTCCGAATCGCTCAATTTTATGTGAAGTAATCACTTTTCCGCCAGATTTCCCGGTGGGGGTGTTTACACCCCAAAGTCTCGACAATCCCCCTCAAAAACCTTGACAGTTTTGCTGTAAAAAATCGACAGAAACCGTACAAAACTTCACTTATACCCTCCCAATTTTGACTGTACACCCCCAAACTGAAAATCCTGGTGGAAACTCAGGTTGCTCACATTTTTGACCACAGGGGAAGGGGTCGTGGATTTTTTTGGGGGAGAACATCGATTGATGTTACAGTTACAAATTTATTACGTATAGGAAAACATCTATTGTTTAAAATATTGGCAGCTGTTTGTTCGTAATGTTCGGTTGTAGATAATGATAATAAAAGGATGACATATCATAAATAAATGAACTATCATCTTTGCTTTTTCAGATGTCAATAACAGTGATGTGACATCATAAATACAGTTATATTTCTTCCTTTGTTAGGTTCTAGAGCGAAGCGAAGACAGGAAGACAGCCTAATATTGGCCAACTTCTGCAAAAGATTAATGTACATGAATACCAGTACGGACATATCCAATCATTTATATTTGATCATCCACACTATGTCAAAGTAGAAAATAAATATTTTGATACCTTACACGTAGACTTAGAGGACGAACATGGTAAAAAATGGCCATTTCAATTTGGAACGTCAAGCATTACACTTCACTTTAAACAGAAAGCAACATCGTGATTTCTGAAAGTACAGATGATAGTTTCTACATTACCCTAAGTTCCAATGCTAGTACACATACGTATGCCGGTAATACACCCAGCCATTTTCGTAATATTCTGAATCATCGTATACTGTTAAATGATGCTTCATGGTGATTCATGGATGGTAGGTCTTGCAGAAATTCATCTTCCCCTCACATGTGAGAATGTTCTTGAAGGAGAAAATATCTTCTGGTTTGATTTAGCAAATGGTACAAAAGCTAAACATAAAGTTACAGCAGGATATTATGCAGCCATTCAGCATTTACAGGATGAAATCAATAAAATTACACCGACCATACAATTATCATATTCCAATACAGCACAAATTACGGCAACGGATATAATTTAATCCGTACATCTATCTCCCCTGCTTGCATTACAATTAGGATTCGAACCAAACATTAACGTATTAAAAAAGGGATCATCCAAAAATAGCCTTCTTGAATATTTGATATCCTCAACAAGTGTTTGTATATACGCAGGGGTGGAATGGAGGGTATACGCGGGTACACGCCGTGTACCCACCTAATAGTATAAATCACAGCGTGTACCCACCTCAGTGCATAAATATAAAGGAACGTGTTCCCAAATCCAGATTTTTATTGAGCAGCGTGTACCCCCCAAAAATCTTACCATTCCAGCCCTGTATATACGGATATTATTCAGCCACAATATGTTGGCGATACAAAAGCACCCCTACTTCGCATTGTTGCCATGACGGATACGAATCACGGAAAAGTCTAAAACATTACCTTTCAAAACGTTCATTACTTTCCAATATCCAAATTAGGTTTTGATACCATTGAAATCTTACTAAAGGACCATGCAGGATGAGATTTGCCATTTGCATCTGAAACGTTGACGGTGACACTTCACTTTGTGTCGCTCCAAATGACAGTAAGAACAAACATATCGTGGCCGCGGAATACCTTATTTCGCAGGACCCGTTTACCAGCGCGGGCATGGAATAGGTATTTATTTCGTGGTCTTTTTGATTTTGCCATACCACTTATTAAGCAAGGCGCAAAAGCAGTTTGGCGACAGGCCTTACAGACAGGAATCCAAGTTGCGGGGGATATGCTAGAAAATCGTCCCGTCAAAGAATCAATCAAATCACGCGTTCACGAGACTCGATCGGCTCTAAAGACAAAAGCTGCAAATAAAATGACTCAGTTGCTTACTGGAAGTGGTAGGAGATGAGCACGTAAGCGAAGAGCTCCTGGTCGTGTTCTTCCACCTCGAAGAATAAGCAAAAGACGTACCAAAGCACGAGATATTTTTAGTTAAGCACCATGTCCTTCCTTACACCCGGCAGTAAGGAGTGATGTACCAATGAATTTGATTTGGTATCTGTACCCATGACACAAACTGCCATTGGATCCTCACGTATGGTTGAATATCAACCTATTTCCACATTAACATCCGAAGGACCCAATGAATTTATTGCCGGAGACACTGCAGAGTATATTCATCCTGCATACCTTTACCTCTACGTTAAGTGTAGAATTCTTCGTGATGGTACCAATCTTCATGTAGCAGCAGCAGGACCTCCACCCGTTGCGGCCGATATTGTCGGACCCGTTAATAATTTCCTCCATTCTCTATTAAGCCAAGTAGATATTGCCTTAAACGACAAGTTGATTTCGTCTTCTAATGGTACATACCCTTATCGTGCATATATTGAAACCATTCTTAATTATTCCGAGGATGCGACATCCACACATTTGACCAGTACATTATGGTATAAGTATACTGCAGGTCAATTCGATACTTTAGGCAATGCAAACACCGGATTTCAAAAACGTGCTTCTTATGTTGGTGGCAGTGCTCCCTTTGAAATGTTTGGACACCTGCATACAGATATTGCAGGGGTCGGCCGTATTCTCCCTAATAAGGTTACTCTTCGTGTAAAATTGTATCGTAACAAAGATACGTTCTGTCTTATGGCAGGCCAAAATGAGAACTTTAATGTTGAGTTAAAAATGTTACACTATATGCCCGTCGTATGGATATATCAGCTGATTTGGCTCTTCAGTTAAACAGCTACATGCTCAAAGATACTGCAAAATTACCATTAACGCGAGTCGAAACTCGTGTACATACCATTCCTCAAAATGTATCAACGTACAATCTGGATAATTTATTTTTGGGTAATGTGCCTAAAGGCCTTGTCATTGGATTTGTCTCAAATACTGCATTCAATGGTCGATATCTCAACCCCTTCCATTTCGAGCACTTTGATTTAAATCATATCCAGGTTCAAGTTGGTTCTAAATTTTATCCGCCCACTCCCTTAACTCAAAAATTTGCAGAACGTTTGTACCTTCAAAGTTATTACACCTTGTTTTCCGGCACTGGTATTTTCCATCAAAATGCTGGTCATACCATTACCTATTATGATTATCCTCAAGAGCATACATTATATGCTTTTATTCTGTCTCCTACCAATACGCTTGATGATAGTACCTGGGATGTTGTTAAAAAGATTCTCCTGTAAATTTGAAAATTGGATTTGCAAATCGACTTCAACATTCAATCACCTGTATTGTTTATGCACAATTAGATTTTCTGATCCGGATCGATAAAGATCGTAACATTTATACTGATTATGCTATTTAAAATCATACCTCTACCAAATGCCTCAAATCTATCAATGATTACATCTCTATGCATACCACTGGACTTTACTGGAATTATGGTGATTTGGCCTATAGTGATCTTAAAACTACTAATGATTTATACACAAGCCAGTTCAGTGTTGTGTACCTACGGAGAAACACGCCAACATTTTCTCCAACGACTTCTTGGTCGGTCTGTAATAGAAGATCTCCAGTGTCCTAAACATATAGATTTATGTTTTCCTGTATCTTCGTGTGTACATCCGCGACATCAGTTTGAAAAGTATCGGTGTGCAGTGCGTGAAGCCAAAGCCTATGAACAGTACCTAAAATACTTGAACTTATCTCATTATATCCTTCCCCAGTGCTGTCCTACGTATATTCTAACACCTATTGTAGACTCAGATGTGGACTCATAACATCATAGAGACTATTCTTTACGACTGCCCAAGTTCAACGGTATTCAGCGGTATATATGCTATAGATACTCTACCTGTGCAAGTAAAACACCCAGCCGCATTAATAACAAATTTAAGTCCTTCCAATAGTGGCGGCAGTCATTGGGTGTGCGTGTATATTAATGAAAAACGAATCGGCAATTATTTCGATAGTCTGGGAAATTCGCCTCCCAGACCTATTGTGAAACTCTTACAAAAAACACTGTAAATATTATTATGTAAATAGTGTCCAGTACCAGCATGACCAGTCTGTCATATGTGGACTGTTTTGTATAGTGTATATATCTACTTTAAAGTTCGAAATGTGTATATATCTACTTTAAAGTTCGAAATCAAAATGTATTGAATAAATTTCATAAAACCAACTTAAAACGAAATGATCAACTGGTACTCAACTATGTCAGAAAAATCAAAGCAAAAAATCAAATATGTAAATAACTTTTATTCTATGTACCACGTAGTAGAGTAGTTTATATGTAATAAAAACCTTTTACCTCTAATTAATTTTGTTTTCATTTCATGAAATAAAAAACAAACACTTTATCCTTGTAGCATAGATTTATTATCATGTAAGTACAATTTTACAACTGAATTGAGGATATTCCATCCACCACTTTTAATGTCTGTATCTTTATCCAAAATTGTAGTTGCATACAATTACGCAGTGCGCATGCATACTCGTACACTGACTGGTGGAAATTACAACAGGAAGTATTGAGTTTGAATCTTAATGTGCGTAAGACAGGACATCCCTGATCTTCAACATTCACAATGTTCTCAATGTTAAATAGATTCCGTAATAATTCCAACTTTTCAGTACCTTTGCAATGAAAGACGGAACCCATTTCACAGCACTGTGAAACAATATGGCGGATGTGGGATACAGTATATCCATTGGAAGTGTCCGATTGTAAGCCGTGTAAATTCCGAGTTAACCATTCAACTTGATACTGATATTAAACCGCTAAATAATAACTTTCACAAGGTAATCTTACCATGCAATAAAAAATAGAGTTGCATCACATGCAGCTAGACAAAATTCACGCATAATGTATTCATTCGCTGAAATTTTGAATCCTTAAAAATCAAGAATAAACTGCCTTGCGCATAGTAAACGAGAACCAACAGGATTTTGTTGTTCAAGAATCAACGTTATTAACTGAGTAATACACTCAGGGTCTTTCACAAGCTGGTGACAAACTTTAAACAGTGTGTTTCTCGCAATATGAAAATGACCCTGTTACTGAAAATGTTCATAATAGTCTTGAGAAATTTCAGGGTGATTAATATGAGTTTCGACATGCTGTGCGATCACTGTTCCGGTGTTCCATACATACATGCATTCATGCACACTATGTTAATTACATTCAGTACACTGAATTTGATTCTCTTTTAAATGTGCACTTATAATTTTCAAAATACACTTGTCCACTATATATTCACTGTTACAATTCAAACAGTGAGCAATAATTCACTACACAGTTCCACTACACCGCGGGATCTTCACGGGGAGCACGGTCCTTGGCACGAAGTAATGTTACCATCTCTTATGAACGTGTTCTCAGTATGTGACGAATGCCCCAGTCGAAGTTTTCCTTCAATGCAACTCCAGATAGATGTTTCTCCAAATACAAGTGAAACAATGTTTGTACAGTCTCTGAATCTTTCAGTATGGATTTCGTACGTTCTCCATTCATTCTATTTATCTCATAAGCTGAGGCATCTGGAAATGTATAGCCTCCACGATGTTCAAAGCAGATATGATTGCATGGAGTAGTACAATTATTGAAGCACCCTAGATAGCATGGCATGGTCGGGAAACCAATCCTCAATGACCGAGTATATGCAGGCTTCGTCCACCCAGCGCGGAGAGCATTTGCATGGCTCCTCTGCTGGTGGAGTAACAACAATTTCAATAGCACTTGCCTTCGACATAGTTACTTGTAGACTGACTACCCCGATAAGCAACATACATGCGTCCAAAACCTACGCGCAGGCCGGAAAAGGACGGAGTGGCAGCTGTTTACACGCTCGTCCCTTCCAGACAGAAACCTACATATGGTAGGGGTTACCAAAGGTCGTGAGAAACGTGAAAAATATCAAGTTAATTGCCTAAAATCTCAAGTTATGGGGGGAGGGGGCTACTTCCGCTCACCAGGATAAAAAACTCTATTGAGTTATTGCTGATTGGCCAGCTTTATTTTACTACTACATATTTTATTGCCGACAAATTTCGTGACACTTTTCCGAAAATCAAGTGGTGTAGTGGAATGAGTCCTAAGAGAATGAACTTGGTTCTTTTACCAAAGACATGGTTGGGATGACGAAAAAGGAAGAAGAGAATCTCTATAAACATTCCATTTGATAAGATGGTGCTGAGAAGATTAAGAATAAGAAATTTTTAGAGGTATAAAGGGAACCAAGAAAGTTTTGTCGCTTTTTGTGGAGGTCTGTGTTCAATTCGCCCTCACACCGTGAGTTGAATGCGAATGGAGATCAGGCAAAGGTCAGTTGTTGGTGTGGGTATAGCCAACATACTACCTGGTTGTGGTAGTTCAGTTACACCGTGAACGTGCGGAAGGACAGAGTGAACATGGGACCTCCACAGAGCGTCATAAGGGCGTGTATGCTGTACGAGTTCAAACTGGGGTCAAACGCAGCTGCAGCGGGGCGGAAGATATACCAGGCCTTTGGTGTGGGTGTCGTGACTACGCGGGCAGTGCAGCGGTGGTTTACCAAGTTTAAGGACGGTGACGAAACACTTGAAGACGCACCACGTGCACGAAGACCAACACAGGTACCAAATGAAGATCTTCAGGCAGCATTGAGGTGAACAGTGGCCAGGCATTGAGGACCTGGGACTACAATTCAGTGTGAGTGGAGAAACCATTCGGCAGCACCTCCATCAACTTGCGAAGCACTACAAGTTGGGTCGATCGGTCCCACATGATTTGACTCAGGGCCAGAAGGCAACGCGAGCAGACACCTGTGTTTCTTTGCTGTCTCGTCTGAGGAAGGAGCAATTTCTGGACAAGGTGTTGACATGTGATGAGAAGTGGGTCCTGTACGAAGCTCCACGGCGCCGTTATCATTGATTAGCATCCCATGAACCGGTTCCAAAACAGCCGAAACCAGCACTGCACCAGAAGACAGTCCTCCTGTGTGTTTGGTGGACTGCTCGCGGCATCGTGCATCGGGAACTGCTTCCAGCTGGTCAGAGCATCAATGGAACTGTGTACTGTCACCAGTTGAGCCGTGTTCAAGAAAAACTCAAAACTCTGGAGCCAGCACTTCTGAATCGCAAAGGGGTTCTCCTGTTACAGGAGAACGCTAAGCCCCACGTGGCTAGGATAACGCGGGACACCATTCTACGCCTTGGATGGGAAACACTATTGCATCCGCCATACTCCCCGGACATTGCACCGTCCGATTTTCAACTGTTCCATTCCTTGGACAATCACCTTAGAGGACACCAGTTCAAATCCCTAGTAGAGGTGCAAAATGCACTTGATAGCTTCTTCGCTTCACGTCCCACCAAGTTCTACCGCGATGGAATCCATGGCCTTCCAGAACATTGGCAGAAGGTCGTCGATGCTGATGGGACTATTTTTGATCTTCCAGGTACGTCTTAGGTGACATATCGATGTTCGAAGGTGGTGGGTGAAAAAGCGACAGAACTTTCTTGCTTACCTTTATATAAATACTTTACCGGATTGAGGATGTTTCTAACATACAGATGCTTATCAGAATAATGGAAACACCTGAATGAAAGTGCAACTTACCAGATTAATATGGTGTCGGGCCACCTTTCGCCTTCAGAACAGCCTTGATGCGACGTGGGATGGAGGCATAGAGGTCGTGAATGGTAGCAAGTGGAATATTACACCATTCCTCGTGCAGGGCATTGGCCAGTTCTGTGAGAGAGGATGGAGGTGGAAATCGTCGCCGGAGTCGTGTTTCCAAGATGGACCACAGATGTTCAATTATGTTGAGATCTGGGGATTGGGCGGGCCAGGGGAGGTGTTGAACTTCATCCCGATGTTCCTCAAACCATGCTGCAACAACTCCAGCTGTGTGAATGGGTGCATTATCATCCTGGAACATGGCGTCATTGTCCGGGAACAACATTCGGACCATAGGATGCAAGTGGTCTCCTAAAATTGCGACATAATCGTTGGCAGTGATGCGTCCGCGAAGTGTGACCACAGGACCCAATGAAAACCATGATATTGCGGCCCACAGCATCACCGTGCCGCCGCCATGTTTCACAGTTGGGTGGAGACACTGCAGATCATACGCTTCTTTGGGCGTTCTCCACACATAAACACGGCCAGTGGTTTGGAATAGGGTGAATGGTGACTCATCCGACCATACCACACGTTTCCAGTCGTCAACGGTCCAAGTTGCATGGTCGCGGCACCATTTGCGGCGTGCTAAAGCGTTCTGGTCCCTGATGAGAGGTTTGGCCCGTGCAACACGACCCCGTAAGTTCATGTCATGTAATTCGCGGCGGACTGTGATTGTCGAAACAGGTTGGGGGAGGTGCTGATTGAGTTCCTCCGTCACTTGCGCCGCAGTGGCACGACGGTTCCGCGTGACAATGCGCTTTAATACCCGGCGTGCCCTGTCACTGATGCTCTTCTTCCGCCCACTGTTCCGCTTCCCCGATGTGGTTTTCCCGTGTGTTGTGTAGGCCGTCATCACCTTCGACACTGTCCCTGGCGACACACCTAACACACTAGCCACTGCCGTCACACTCACTCCACATAACCGCGCACCAACAATTTGCCCTCTTTGAAACTCTGAGAGGTCTCCCATTTTACACTACCTCCGTCTGCTGCAGCCACTGTACACTCCTGTTCCACGACGCCTGACGTAGTATGGAGACCGACCTAACACACCACCACCAGCAGTCCGGCGCTGCGGTCGCCACGACACCACTGCCAACCCATACATCTGACGTGTTGCCAACTACAGGTGTTCCATTATTCTGATAAGCATCTGTACCTATATACATTACAAGTGACATTCTGCTCGCCAGGTCAAAAGGAGCGAATTGTGACTGGTGACGAAAAGTGGATCTATTTCGAGAATCCTAAGCGTAAAAGATCATGGGTAACTCCAGAAGAACCGGCGACATCGACTGCAAGACCAAATCGCTATGAACGGAAGACAATGTTTTGTGTTTGGTAGGATAAGAAGGGAGTGATCTATTCTGAATTGCTGAAACCTGGCGAAACCGTTAATGCCCAACGTTACCGACAACAAATGATCGATTTGCATCAAGCTTTGCGTGAAAAACGACCAGAATATGACCAAAGACAACATAAAGTGATTGTGCTTCACGATAATGCACCCTCCTACACAGTAAAACCGGTCAAGGAAACGATTACGACGTTTGGCATGGAAATCCTTCCGCATGCGGCTTACTCACCAGACTTGGCGCCTTCCGATTTTCACTTATTTGCATCCACGGGACACGCAGTTGCTGACCAGCGCTTCACATCTTACGAAAATGGCTTGATGACTGGTTTGCAGCACAAGAGGCACAGTTTTTTTGGTCTGGCATCCACACATTGCCGGAACAATGGCAGAAATGTATCGCTAGCGATGGCCAATACTTCGAATAAAATAGTTTTTAGCATTGTCATCCAATCACTGTGTCTTTTCTGTGTATAAATTCCGGTTTCGTATTTACGCACCTGGTAACAAGCACTGCAATCATTTCAGCATGGCGGGCTCAAGTCAAAGTTACTAGAATGGCGCATATAAAATAGAGCCGACCGAAGTTTTTAATTCGTTTGTAAACAGACAAACCTGTAAACGCTTGCTTGTGATTAGCTCTGACAATGGAAATAATTTCTTTTTCTTAAACTGTCGTGCCATGTGCTCAGTAAATAGAGCAAATTTAACATCTAACATCGAATTTAACAAATCTTACAGTACAATGTTTTCTGAAGTATTAATAAGGAAAATTCCGCATCTTAGCCCGACTCGCCAGGCCCGATACGAGTCCGAAAACTTCGGACTAGCCAGAAAAATGGGCACTCAAAGCAATCGCTTCCTTTTGTATTTGTGTGTGTGCGGAATGCTTGGATCGATGTGGGTGTAAAACAGAGCGATACGTATCGAATTCGTACCCGACTGTAGGATTCTGGGAAAGGATAAGCCCTTCTTTCGAGAGGAACCGGAAATATTGCTCCCAGAGCATCCAAATATACCCAAGAAACGTTCTAAAAGATTAATAATAGCATATCGAACCTAGTTTCAAATCTCCTGAAAGCCTCAAAAGAACCTTCGGAGCTGTCCAGCTCTCACCGGTGAGGGTTCTCTAAAAGATATTCTGGACGAGCACAGAAAATATATTCTACAGCAGGTTTTAGCCTGGCCTGGCCTGCCCAGTAGGGATGGTATCGACATGAGACGAGACTGCTTGTCTTGGTCTCGTCTCGATCTGAAAATTCCGGTCTTGGTCTCGATTGTAAACCTCAGTCTCGTCTCGGTCTCGAGTCTCAACACGTTAGTATAGGTCTTGTTTCGATCTCGTCTCGAGAGACGAGAAACTTTTGAAATTTGCCGTCCCTTGATTTATTTGAAATGGGTATGCAGGCTTTCGGATCTTAGTACAAGAACAAGAATATTAATATGACATTAAAATAGTTTGTTATATATAATTTGGGGTTTAGATTAGAAATGATATTCTGAAATAGAGAGAAAAACAGTACAACTTTAAAGTAATACATAGCTCCAGTTAGAATACCAGTAAGTGAGACACAAAAATATTTATATTATGGGAACGGATCCATGTTATAGCATCAATTGCGAAATTGGTATACGTATTATTTAAGTTTTGCTATTTCTAAATTATATTTAAATTGACTGAATAACTGTTACTTTAAAAATGAAAAAATTTACGCTTCAGTCGAAAGTTTTTACCAGATCTATAAAAATAAATGAGCGTACAATGTTAAATATTCTCCGAAAAATTCCTGGGAAAAGCTAGGCAACTGTACCTACCTGGGAATTTTCAGTAATTTGCCTAATAAAGGCATGCGTCATACAGTTCTCAGGAATGCTAAGAGCAAAAAGAAGAAGAAGAAGACGTCTAAAGGAGATTTGAACATGGCTTCTTTAGTGAAAAACCTAGCGTCGTACTGACATTTAAGTTAAAAGAAAACAATATAGTGTGTTAGAATTATGTTGGCTGAATCCCGAAGATATCAACAAAGTTGATATCCCACGACTTATGCCACATTTTATCATTTATGTAATTGTAGTTTGGGTTCGGAATTCCCATTCACTCAAAAATTTTCCATTTCTACCAAAATAAGAACTGACAAAATGGCGGCCGCAAACTCTTGATCAACATTGCATGCACAGCTACGATAAGAAATAGTTTTCTCATTCTGCACAGCGGGAGAACTGAAAACGAAAAATATCCAGATAATCATACGAAAAGTCTCTGAGTTTCCTCCATTATAGTGAAACAACATGAAATACTAACATTCTTAGAAACCTCCCTGAAAATTCCTAGCAACGTTAACAAAAATTTTAACAGTATACAGTACGTGACAAAAATTTTACTTAATTTAAATTTTTGTGCAAGGAAATAATCACACAAAGAAATTCAAAATAATGTTTACGGAACTCCGCAACTACACGAATCAATTAGTTTACAATACTGCTCTTGAGTGATTAAACACACCAATTCATAAGTATGGATTACAGCTGCACGTCCATACATTAAAGCAAAAAGAAGGGAGTGGTGTTCCCGGTAGGCGCTACTTTCAAATAACGTATTGCGAATCTTATAAACTGAAATAAGCACATTGCTTTTTAAAATAAGCCATGATATCAGATTAAAATGACATTCCAACAATCCTAACAAAGCATATATTAATAGATAAAAAATTTGCTGTGTCTAAGGCATTACTATGTACGTACAATCTTAAATCCCCTTTACGTCTGTCTGTCGACAACTTTCAAATCGGAAACTACCAGGGCTAAGAACATAGTTGAGGTGCCGTTGAGGTGTTCCGCCACTGAGCTCCGACTAACTTGTTTCCATATACAGTAGGCGCTCTTTTATCCGGCAGTCTATAAACTGGCACGCTCTATTACCCTGCATCGGTCGAGCCACTTGCATTCGGCTTCTTCCGGTTGTGCTCGGGCGCTCACTGATCTTGTCCTCAATTGTCATCTGCTGTTCATATGTGTTGCACGCTTTATACAATGATGTTTACGACCCTTGTAACCATGTTTCCTTTTTCTTAGTGTTTGTCGTGATTGTCAGTGTTCATTTAAGTTTAGCGTTTCCTGCTTTGTGGCCATTAGGACTATAGACGTTCGATTATCCGGCAAAATTGGTTATCCAGCATGGCCGCGATCTCGACCGTGCCGTATAAAAGAGCGTCTAATGTATATTGTCTACATCTTTTGTAAGGTTAGTATTGCAAAAATCTTTCAATGTTTTAAAACTACAATAATTAAATGGTGTAAGAAAAGACCATATTAGAGTTTAGACAGTTTGGCTTCTTGACGTATGCTTTACAGTCTTTACAGCAGGCTGATATAAATGGGAGAGTGTCAATAGAAGTAAAAGACCGTATGGGGATGAAAATTCGCAGAAGAAAATAAATGTCTGTATTCATCCGAATCAATCTCCAACATTTTATATTATTGTTGAAAGACAACAGAAAATAGTTTGACATTCATAACTGAACTACTTATATGACTTATAATCATATTTTTAAACTACAATATAACATGTTAAATAAAATTTATCAGAATGAAACTAATTGTCACAAGACTTCTTCTAGCATGGAACATCACAAAAACATTAAATTAATATTATCGACATTCGTGAAAATAAAGCTTACAGTCTCGATCTCGTCTCGAGGGATACGTCTCGGTCTTGGTCTCGTCTCTAGTAAGTCTCGATGCATAGTGTCTCGGTCTCGTCTCGATTCCTAGACCTTAGTCTCGGTCTCGGTACCATGTCTACTGCCCAGGCTTCTGGGAACTTTTAGCCTGGCCCGACCAGGCTGGGCCAGGGTCGAATTCCACCCCTGGTTCTGTACAGAAGAACCTATCAATGTCATTCTTATACTCTGGTTGTTCTGGGAAGCATTACCAGTAAATGGGTGAACTGCAGATACTTCTCCGGTGATAAAGTGAACATTCCCTTTCATTGAGGCTTTACTACAGTAAGTTAACTTGCTAAGGTTTAGGGCAAGATGAATTAAACAACCTGAGGGGCCTCTTCACTTACCTAGAATTCCAGGTTTTGCATCATGAAGCAAGGGATCCAAACGTTCTTTAAGTACTGAGAATATTGTCGGAGAACTAAAGATCCACCTGTAAAATCACGTAAAGAGTATAAATTATTAACTACACTTCCAAAGAGATGCATATATTAATACACTCAATAAATAAATACGTACTTATAACCCGAGATCTTTTAATATTCATCAAATTGGCATTAAATGTTTAAAGCAACAATTTAATTCCTTGAAAATGAGAAACAATTACAGAACAGAAATTACAACAAATATTGATCTTCTGGTCATTATCTAATAACGAACATTGTTTGAATGAAATTAAACAACCATTTGATTAAAACCTAGCTCTTCCAAAATACTCGCTATATTTTCTTTAAGTGAATTTGTACAGTGAAAACAATATACGGATTATTCACGTAGAAAGGTTCAATGTGCCTTTCACGTGTTAATTCCTTCAGTTCTATAAATTGGGGGAACGAAGGCTCTAAAAAACTTCGATTTTTCAAAAGTAAGATTATTATTTTTTCGAAGTATAAATCTGAACTTTTAACTAAGGTGGTTTAGTGTCACTGACTTCACGTTAGCGCGGGAAGGTGGGATTTGTTCGAGCCCTGCTCATCCCAAAATGAGTGAGACTGAGTATTATGAATGAATGGCGACCTGATCAGTACCTGCCCGATTCCTGTTCTTTAGAGAGAGACGTGCTAACCGAAAGATGTTACTTGTAATGGTTATAGACCACAGTTGGCAGACCTCTATGAATGTAGCTTAACACTCCAGTAGTCGCGTGGAGCACCATAGTGCTCCAGGTATTTTGTTTTGGTTGCAGACAACATTTGGAAAGATATTTGACCTTGAGCGATCATCTACCTTCTCATTCTATGTTTAACCAGTCAGCCGGGTTTCAACACTCTTAATAGTTCATTGCCTATTTTTCTGCGAATAACTGTTTTCCAATCAACACGATTGGAGCACCACAATGGATAAAAAGTTATAAGCTCCTAAATTTGTTAGGGGCCAAGTTCATGGTAGCCCCATACAGCAAAATTTCAAAATTCAGACAGGGACACATAGTGCAACAGATTGCAATCGCTCTGCACCGTTATGCACCCAAGTTTCGCAATTTGCACCGCAATGGTTAAAAAAAATTATAAGCTTTTAATTTTGTGGGGGGAAGGGGCAAGTTAATGGTAGACCCCTACAGCAAAATTTCAAAAATCGGGCATTGACATATTGTGCAACAGATTGCACTCGTTTCGCACCATTTTACATCTAAGTTTCACGTTTTGAACCGCAACGGGGAAAAAGTTATAAAAACATATATTTTTTTTGGGGGGGGGGGGGTAGAAAATGACAACCTTTAATCAAATTTAAAAAAGGAGAAATAATGTTGTGGAATTGCATTGCATTGTTTTGCACCACAACATTTAAATTGATAGAGGAAGGTTTTTTTTCTAGGGGGGGGGGGGGGAGTGAGTCAAGTTAATTGGTGAGAATTCATAGTTTTTGGATTACACTCATTTTAGCTTGCGGACCGATTAACAGTCAAGTGTTTTCATAGCGTAACTTCTAAGTTAATTAAATTAACACAACGCGGTCTTACGAATGTGATTGATTGAAGTGTTTATTGTTGAAGACATTCAAGTACATGATTGGTGACGCACCTTAGACCTATGGAACACTAGCATTTTTCTTGTCGACATTTTAATTGTGAACAAAAAATACATACTTCTATATGACAGGGCACTGGTAATTCTTAAATCACCGTGATAAAATAATTGAAACATGGACTATTTCGGAGCCGATGAAACTACTGTTTGCAGAAGTACTGTATTAAGCCACGTCCAGACATGGAAACACGTTTCGGAAAACTTTTTGGTTAAGAAACTGTTTCCCGATGTGTTTTCTGTGTTCTCTCAATGTTTCCGAAATGTTTGCAAACATTTCCGAAACGTTGAAAAACATTTAGAAAACAATTTCTTAGGGCCGTCAAAAATATGGATATACCGAAATCAGTATCGGTATGTTAGAATATCGAAAATTCGGTATCACCCATACCGAAATATCGATATACCGAAAATACTCAGTAGTAGAGCGTCGGCGTAGTATTCGGGAGGTCGTGGGTTCGATCCCAGCGATAATCAATGGGTCAGATCGCTGCTTGAGCTTGCTCAAGCAAGACGTCTTTGTTTCGTGCTCCGTGTGTTGGCTTTGCCTCAGTGTTTTGTCTGGTGAATGTTTAGCCTTTGATCGATAAGAATACAGAATGAACACAGTAATAGTTCGTAAAAATACAGTACGTATTAATCTCAGCTTAACAAACAAAATTAACCCAGTAGCTTTTCATGAAGTAATTGCGGAACAATGGAACTTAGAAGAAACTCAGTTGAAATCCATTGACTTTTGTAATTACAAGAAACTTTTATATTAAACGTAAATCTTTGGATATAGCAGAAGCAGCTATATGGTCGTGCCAAGGTAAATTAGTGTATGAAGATGGTGGCATATTACAAGAATTACCAGTGCAATTAGAAACAAATAATACATTTTCAGGCGGTTGTTTTCCCTTTACCATTAGAAGTGACGAGCAGGTAACAAAAATCTTTCAACAATTTGGTGTTTTAACAGGTGTTTCACAACTCTCGTTCTCCCAATCTTATCGTTTTAAAATATACAATGGAAAAAGAATAATAACATTCAGTAAATTACACAGGAAACTTTCCCCATATTTTTGAACACGTTAGGAATAAATCTTCAAATCTTTTTAAATTTTCATCAGGAAATATGTGACGTATGCTCTGAATTATATGAAGAAAAACATCAGTGTGCGAATGCAAAGAGTAATGCATTAAATCGAAAAGAATCCCCTATCTCACTTTCATTTGCAGATTTTCTCGAACTTAGTAGTTGCTCCTCGACAAACTAGTGATTTACGTAATGAAGCCAGGCTTCCTGAATCACAGTTAAAAGAAGTAACACAAGTGATAACGCAAAGTGTAGTTGATGCTTCTGACAAAACAGAAGACAATACAAACAGAAACTCAACTCTGCCTGAGGCTTTTATTCCTCAGAGCAAGGAAGATCAAACTATCAATAGTCAACCGGTGTATCGACAGAGATACAGGAATCAGTGGCAGCGAAGACTTCTATGCTTCCTGAACGTGACTCATTCATCGACTCTTCTTCGTTAGACTCTTCTAATGAAACAAGTGTGTCCTTGACACATACTGACGGAAACTTTTCTTCTATTTCTGCCCCGCTTACAAAAAGTGCTAAACGAAAAAGAAGAAAAGCATTGTCCCGTGATAAAAAAGCTCCCTCTCGTCTTGTAGTGTGGAACAGGAAAAGCGTGTTACTTGGTCTGAGTCATTACAGGCGCTAATAGAAAGATTAGGTAAAGCACAAATACTTAGTGGAGACAAGGAAAGTGACAAATTATAAGGGTGTAATAAATAGAATAATTTGCACAAAACAAAAAGTGGTAAGCAAAGGTAATTATATTTTAATTGTGTTTGAGTTGTATATGCAGGGTGATCAAAATGAAAGTATCAAAAAGGTAACTTAGTGCCATTGTTTGTTATGATCTTAAAGGTCTTAACATTTAACCTTTGTAACACGCAACTCACGCAGAAAATAAAAATATTACAACAGTTTTTGAATTTTCACGAAGTTCACGTGGCCTGCTTTCAGGTTTCCGAGCAGGGTTTAAAAATAAATAATTATAATGTATACTCTTCGTATATCTACAGAAAAGTTGGTATACTGCTATAGCAGTTAGAGGAGACTTAATCTTCCGCGACGTGTATTTGCATCCATCTGGAAAGATGATAATAGGTAAAATAAATGACCTGGCAATTATGTGTGCTCATCGACCCTCTGAGAACAATCTAAAAACAGAGCGAGGAACGTTTTTTAGAGATGATATAGTATTAGAACTTCAAAGATTAAGTCCTTTGCACAAAATAGTATGTATGGATGTAAATGCCACCCGTCGTGCGGAAGATTCTAGTCATGCGGATAATATTAGTTTAGAGTTAATTAGACTAACGTAAAGGTTTAACTTAATTGATGTTTGTCAAACATTACATCCTAATAAATATATGCCGATATATATATATATATATATATATATATATATATATAGATAGATAGATAGTACAGGAAGTTCCCGTATACATCACATATATTTACCGAAAACCTTACAAGGTGAACTAAAAAGAGTTAATGTTCACCCGATGGCCATATCAGACCTCAATGCAGTACTTATGGAAATGGACCATGAAATACATCCCCATTTACGAAGAGATTATGTGTGGTACCAAAATTCATCCATATTTAATGATCCAGAGTTTAAAGGCATATTTCAAGAATTAGTGCAAGAAGAAGTTCGGAAAACATTATATAAAACCAATCCGCCACTGTGGTGGGAAAGGTGGAAGCGTAAAATTAGTTACATATCCAAAACATATGCAAAAGAAAAAATTCACAATACAAAAACCTTGATAGAATATTATTATAAATTATGAAATGAATAAAATGCGCAAGTAGCTCAAGGCGAAAAAGTATTAGCTCGTATAAAAAGAATAAAAATATTCTTTGTAATTTGCATAAGAATTTATGTATAGGAACTATAGTGAGAAGTCGCCTTCCTCAAATAGGAATACTAGAAACACCAAAGAATTTTCATATTCAAGAAAAAATGGCGAAAAAAACATTAATGTTTATACAGATAAGACAGGTAACTTGCATGACAAAGAAAAAGTACATTCAGCTGTTTATAATAATTATTGGAGTTTATTTAACTCACAGATAAATACGTATAGTAAGTATAATTTCGATCCTCATCTACTCAAAATTTCAGAACAATCAAAGCACATATCAGAAGAACAAATCACCAAAAACGAAATAAAAGATGCTATAGAAAATTTAAAAGTAACATCGTCGGGAGGTCCTGACGTGCTTTTCCCGATGATGTATACCTCTTTTAAACAAACATTGATTCCAATTCTACAAACGGTATAACACTATATTTGGAACAATCTAAAATGTCAGGAAAACTTTTGTTTTATGAGAGTTGTTTTGGTTGGTAAACATCAAACTAACGGCGACGCGAATAAATATAGATTGATTTCGTTATTGAACTGTGATTTAATAATTTTGTATAAAATTCTGGCCAAGCGAGTAACACTTACTATTCCTGAAATTATGTCTGACGCACAGGGAGGAATTTCCGGTAGAATAGATGCTACTACCATGCTTTTTCACATACGAGAGGACATCAGATGTGCTCAAGGACTAAAGGGACCTTATCCAATTATGATTGCTGATATGCAAAACACATTTGATAAAATAAATACAATTTTTCTACGAGCCGCTTTACGACACTTTAATTTCCCCACTAGCTTCCTAAATGTAATAACATTATTGCAAAGAAATAGGAAAATGTCGATACATATAAATACGAGAAATTTACAACCTTTTGCGATGACAAATGGTCTGGAGCAAGGGAATCCTATTTCTAGTATCTTCTTTAGTTTGTGTGTAACTCCCTTAATATTCCTAACAGAAGGAAAAATTTCAGGTCTACATTTCCAGAACATAAACTTTAAAAGTGCAGTTTACATAGATGACGTCAGTCTAGTTGTTACTTCACGGCAGGATGTAATAAATATAACTAAAGTAGTAGAAGTTTACGCACGATTTTCAGGTATACAAATGAATAAAACAAAAACAAAAATAATGGTTTTATATCCAGAATACGAGCAACATTATGAAGGTCTTGAAAAGTTAGTAAACCATGTTAAAATATTAGGCATTGATTTCTATAGACAATTTATGGATACAATCAAAGTCAATGAACGAAGATTGTTCGGAGTCACACTATATGAATCAACAAAATACCAACATTGTTTTGAATTTTTAATATCTGGAGTGCGGTTTGTTAACTGTTTTATAGTAAGTAAATGAATATACTTGCTACAACTTTTTCCCCTTTCTAATATAACATTTGCACAATTAAATAAATTCATAGGCTATTTTATATGGAGAGGACATGTACTGAAGTTGGCAAGGTCCACACTATACCTACCTACGTCACAATGTGGGTTACATTTAAAACACATAAAGTTGCAGGGTGACGCGTTGCGACTACATCGAACCATTGTAATGTTCCTATCTTCGCTTCCCTCTCTGGCAAAATGCGTATATCGTTAATTACTGGAAAAAATTCTATTACTACACCGATAAACATACAAAATTGGTGCAAAAAATCCCATACTTATCAGATATATTCCTCATAATTACACGTGCATTAATCGATCAAATTCGTATAGTGGATATGAACGTTCGACAATTGTATCAATTCCTAATGGAAAAAAAATAAATATACATCATCTCAATATACATTACAGTATGTCCATATTCAATGGGACATAGTATGGACAAACTTAAAAGATTTAATTAGAGAGCCGAAGTTGCACAATGTATATTTTCAAACAATATACTGTATAACATAGTAAATTGTAAAGCGATACATTACGAAAAAGGTATAAATGTTGATGCCAAATGTACCAAATGTCAACGAATGGACACCCTGTATCATAGAATAACTCAATGTGCAAACTTACGACAGTATATGGAATAAATATATACAAATTTTAGGACGTATGACGAGAGATAAGTATAAACATCAAAAGCATATACAATTTGTAATATACCCAGAGTTTAAATATTTTCCTCCAACTCGTCGTAAATTCCTGACGTGGTTCACGGCTCAAACTTTACAAATGCTTTTAACAGAAAAATAGCAAATTACTGTGGAGGAATATGTTTATCAAATACAAGCTCGGTTCTTCACATTATCTGCGCATGAAAGAATAAAACTATACGCACATTATATAAGAGCTGTAACATAAAAATAAAATAATTTAGTATAGTCTTGTTCCCTTGAGTAAGAACTGTTAACTTGGGAATAAGAAAAGAAGAAAGATAAGAATGTAAAATTAAGTGATCAATGTGGTAGACACTACATAATATCGTAATGATCCCTTTATTTTTGAATTGGTAAAGTCAAAGATACACGGCATTGGTTTTCAGCCCTCAACCTATTATTTATATACAAGAACAAAGTTAATAAAATTACCGTCCCGAAGAATACAGTTATCTGAGTATGAATGATTACAAAGATATCTTATTCTTAAGAGTGATCAGTTAGAGATCGTGGAAAATAGGATGACACCAGTTCCTTAGCAAGCTGCGTGTCGGGAAGTTGTACCAGTTCCTTGGCGAACTGTGTACTGGAGAATATTAAGGTAAGAGTACACACCAGTTCCTTGGCGAACTACGTGTGCGGATGACACCAATTCCTTAGCGAATTACGTGTCAGATGGTTGTACCAGTTCCTTGTCGAACTACATACAGGTTAAGTTAGGGTTTATATGTGAGAGTGCACACCAGTTCCTTGGCGAACTACCTGTGCAGGATAGTACCAGTTCCTTAGCGAACTACGTACTAGGATGTTCTAGTTTCTTAGCAAACTGCGAACGGTTGAAGGAGAGGACTGACCACCCGGGGGAAACGAGTGATGGCTCTTGCTCGTCGTCGTACGTTTTCCGCAGACGATTATGCCGTCTCTTCGGTGGTGATTTGTGAGAGAAATTAGATTTATTGTATTTATTCGATGGTCTAAGTGTATTATTATCTAGTACGGCTTAGGCTATATATTGTCTAAAGTACAGATGCCTTAATTGGCGTAAGTTGGGTAGATATCTGCGGAATGTGCTGGTAGTGGATATAGATTAATGACTTCGAGAGTCAGTGTTGGGTCATCGTTATTGGCTAGACGGTACAGTTCCAGTAGGTGCTGCAGTTGTGAGTGATGATATCTAGGCGCTATGTCTTGTTGGGCTTCGACATGTATTGTGTCCAGAAGTGTGGGATGGGCTTTTGTCCAGCGTTTAGTGATGTAGTTCAGTCGAAGTTTTTCCAAGTGCTTCAGTATTTCGGGGAAGGTAATTTGATCGTATAGAAGCTGAGTCGGGCTCGGAAGCTTGATACGATATGAAATACGTAGTGCATGTCGTTCCAATATACGAAGCCTTTCATAGAAACGGTTGCCGGCTGTGATCCAAGCGATATTGCCATATACTAGACAGGATCGTAGAAACATTTTGTACGTGTGTATGATTATGTCGGCTTGTCGTTTCAGTAGTGATAGTCTGGTTTTGGCTGTTGTACTGAGTTGATTAAGGTGTGGTGTCCAGTTCAATTTAGTATCGAAAATAACTCTTAGGTACTTCGCAGATGCTGCTGGTCTTATGGGTGTGTTATTAACATGTAGGTTGAGCGCATTTGGATTACGGCGGAATTTTGTTCGTTTTTCCGGTTGCTGTACTACCAGTGCCTGTGTCTTTAGGGCATTGATGGTAAGACGCCATTTTGTACACCACATGTGAAATTTGTCTATTGCTGGTTGGAGTAGGCTGTTGATATGTTGTACGTTTCTGCCGCAAGCGAGAAAGGCTGTGTCGTCGGCGAAAGTGAAGGTGTGTACTGGATACGACGGTATTGGCATGTCAGTTACATATAGGATGTATAATAGCGGTGAGAGCAGATCCTTGTGGTATTCCTATGTTTGGAAAAAATGCATGTGAGAGACTATTGTATATATTTAAGTATGCCATTCGGTTTTTCAGGAAGTGGTAGATGAGACGTACATAAGCTATTGGTAGGTAGAAGTTGTAAAGTTTGTATATAAGACCAGCGTGCCAGACACGATCAAAGGCCTTTTCTAGGTCAAAGAGTAACAGGCAGGATGGTTTGTTGCTATTGTAATGATTTGTTATGATTGTGGCTAGACGCAGCAGGTTATCGGTAATACTATGGTTGGGTCGGAAGCCAGCCTGGTGGTAAGGTTTCTAAGATGGATATGGAGTCTGCGAACCAGAATATGTTCCAATATCTTGCTTAGTGTAGAGGTAAGTTGGATCGGTCTGTATGATTTTGCGTCTGTCTTATCTTTGCCGTGTTTTGGAAACATTAGTACTTTTGATACCTTCCATTCGACCGGATAGTATCCAGTGCGTAGTATGAAGTTGTAGATTGTAGCCAGTAGCTGGAGTAATATGATTGGTGCCTCTTTTATATCCCTGTATGTTATGTTATCAAATCCTGGAGCGGTATTTTTCTTGTGGTTTGTAACTTCTGTGATATCTTCAGCTGTGATCAGAGCTGTTAGTGGATGGTTGTTGTTTAGAGTATGGTGGTTGCGATGAGAGTCGGTCTTTTTCTCAATGTCGCTTGTAAGTCTTGTAGTTGGACCGGATGCCTCAGGTGTGAATATAGTCTGTAAGCTGTCAGCGAAAATATTTGCTTTCTCTGTATCAGTATTTGGGGCTGAGTTCTCAGTCAAAATTGGATATGTAGGATTGCTGGATTTTCCAATCAGTCTGTTGAAATGCCGCCAGAATTTTGAAGGATCTCTCTCTTCCGCCAGATGGTTGGTTGTATTGACCCATGAACGTTGTTTGTATGCCCGGATATAGTTTTGAACCATGCGTAGATACTGTCGATGAAGACGCAGTGCTTCAATCGACCTGGAGCGTATGTATTCTCGATATGATTTGCGAGAAAGTTGTATGATATGGAGATATTATGGAGGTAGTTTTGGTTTAAATAGGTTTATGATTGTACTAGGTATATTGTCTGTGCTGCTTCGTTGTATGGCTGTGGTGAGTTTTGTGATAGTACGGTCGATGGTGTTCAGATCCTGTGATGCTGTTATTTATTCCACATATTGTTCGAGGTCAGACTGATATTTTCCCGTTTGCCTTAGCATAATTAGGTATTGTATGACTACTAATTGGTGTGGCAATTTGCCGATTTGGTACCTTTAGGTCGACCTTGACTGGGTCGTGATCGCTTCCTATGGAGTCAGGTACGGTGATATTGATGTATGGTGTCAGCGAGGAAGAGGCTATGATGACATCTGGTGTGGTATTGCTGCATGGTCTAGTAGCTCTGGGTATGTGGCAGAGTTCACCCTGTGTGTGCAGGCTAATATGGTCGATGAACTTTTGTTTCACACCGACATTGCGACTGTGGATATTGATGTCAGCCATAATAATATAGTGCCTGAAATTGTTGTCCATATGTGTGAAAAAGCTGAGTGGTATAGGTGTATGGGGTCTTACATATATGGTGGCAATTGTGATAGGTTTTGTCTTGAAGTACACTGTGGTGATATTATGTTCAGGCATGTGTGGCGGAAATTTTGGTGTTAGGACTCGATGTGGTATTTTGTTATGCACCCCTATGGCTGTACCACCGTTGACTCGCGCACGGGGGGTCCATCATGTCGTAACATTATGTATCCAGGCATATATGTTCGGTATTTTGGCTTTAGGTACGTTTCATTGAGGGTGAAGCATTGGATTTCATGTTCTAGGAGTATTTGCTGTAGTATGTTTTGCCGAGTCGGAAGCGATTGAATACTGAGATGAAGAAAACTTATTTTGTTTTGTCTAGCCATCCTGTACGTTATTGGGTATGGGGTTGATTTTGAAGTGAACGTGTGGGCCTGAGTAGGTAGCTTGCACCGTGAGTCCATACATTAACTTGGTGGTGTAACTGACCTGTTGAAGTATGTGCGGACGTATGAATGGATGAACGTTCTGTAACGTCATACAGAAAAACCTGATCATATCCTCTACAGTAACAGGTTCGCGTAGTGAGTTGTTGCTAGTTACTGGTGTGTCGGGAGTTCGTACTGGTACTACTAATTCAGGAGTGGTGGGGTTAGCCACTGGCTATCCCTTGCACTGTAGGAAGCATGCGCCTACGTACAGGTTGCACACTTTGGTTTTTCATTGCCGTTCGGACAGTTCTTTGTCGGATGGTCTTGACTGCAGTAGCCGCATTTAGGTTTGCTCGGGCATTTAGCCGTGGTATATGCCGTATATATATGCTCCGTGCTCTAATAGGTAGTCAATTAGCTGCTGATCCGGTGTGAGCACCCGCACAAGGTAGGTGGGACAGTCCTTGCAGAGGATGCGTAGGCATTTCTCTACAGGCACGTCTTCACTGTGCAGTTCGTTTTTGATCTCATCATCTGTCAAAGTTGGCTCTACTCCTTTGATTACCACAGATAGCATAGGTGGTTTCCTTGGAGGAGGAGCTTGTTTTGCTTTTTGGCTCGGTGTTAGTGCCTCTATATTTGCAGATTTTCCGAATATCTCGAATATGCCTTATTTCTTATATGGCGGTGAAATTCCGGATTGGTGGATTTGAGTATGATTCCATTCCTAGTGAAAAGTATTTCTTTGATTTCAGCTCTTGGTACATATTTGACGAGTTTATCAAAGACCTGCTTGGCAGTTTTGAACTGTGAATCGTATGCTTTGAGTATGAAGTTGTACGATTCTGGATTGTTTTGTTTTGAGTTTTGATTGGAAGTATGTGCTGAGGCAGCAGGATCGATAGATGGATGTTCTATTGGATTAGTGTTTGAGGCGCTTGGTGGTGGTCCATCAGTGGTGGTAGCAGTGTCCATGGAGATTTCTGAGCCCGAACGGGAGAGATCGGACAAAGGAGAACGTTACCTAGGGCGCTTTTCATCTGGTGTTATGCTTTCGGTTGGTGATTGGTCTTGGCGACTGCGTCATCCCGAAGTGCGTTGCTCGTTTGCAGTTACTTTAGCACCTGGTCCCCGGACTAGGTAGCTTATGCATTCTGAAATCTTGTTGTATAGCGGTAGTCGGCGTAAAAGAATCGATCGATTTCCAAGTTCAAGCCCAAGGTCGTCAACCGTATTTTCAATCAAACCTAGTAAATTACTAGTCAGTATAGATCTAATATTACTGGACTTAGTATGAATAACCCAAAATCAAATCCGTAAGAATTGCCTATATCGTCAATCAGTGGGACAATCCTTTAACCAAATAACCGTGAGACTTTGCCAATCGTTACCAATACCTTCAATCAATACCTAATAATAAGAGTTTGCCGTTTTTCTACTGGTGGCCTGCAAACAGCGTAGTAGTAGCTAGCTAATAACTTAACCTAGAGTTGCCGTTTTTCGACTGGTGGCTCACTCAGTGTGCAAGTATGTCTTTATGCTTATTTATCCTGGCGCATATACCAGAAGCCTGATAGCTTGTTAGCGTTCAAACAACTCAGAAAACTTGCACCCTTCGACACTAAATAGTGACGTCTACCTCAAATCGACAGTATGCTTATCTTCCCAATTGTACCTCTGCTATACAATATCACCGCAATAAGTTAACTGGTCGAATTTGAGTTAGGATTAAGTTCTGGGATCTTGCTCTGTGCAGGTCCTTTTTAAAGGTGAATGTAGGGGTGGTTCCTCTTGTTTCTCCTACTTGACTCCAGCTCCCTCTATCTTCCATTATTTGCTCCATCTCGTGTGTTTGAGTTGACCGTCGTCTGCTCCAATGTGTATGTATGATTTGTTTACTTACATAACCACATGTTTGTTCTATAAACATGTATGTTATTGTTTATACAATGTCCACGTGTTCGCTATACACGCTGGTCATTACGATACATACTGTTGCTTTTCCAAATTGTATATTAATATCAGCTGAACTTGCACACTATAAGCATCGAGGTATTGTTATAAGTGCACTTCGTTTAAAATTTCATGCACTGTATTATATATTTTGAAGTAATAAATATATTTTTTAAAAAATGAGTAGAGCTCTCATCTCTAGCGCTTGGGTTCGTCGGTTCAAACGCTCCTCATGCCATGTGAGCTTTGTGGTGAGCAAACACCGTATGCGTGGCTTTGCTCGGGATTCTCCCGTTTCTTACCACTTTATTCATTCCACCAATAATTCCATCATTATCCATGTGGTCTGAGCCTGAGTTGCCTAAAGACCTTCGAAATGATTTCGAAGTGAGTCTGTGCGTTAATGTAAATGATATAATAATGTGTAATTCTGTAATACGAATAATCAACTTTGTCTTTCTCATGTCAATTTTGTTTTCTTAGGTGAGATCGCCAACATATTATTGCTTATCTCTCGTGAAAATATACACTATATTATTACACTGGCAAGGTTAAAAGATTGACATTTGCACCCATTTGCTGCCGACCGGGTGGTTGTCAATTTTTCTGTATTAAGTTCAATGTTTATCTAACACAAGGTTCTTGTGACAAAAATAATTACATCTAGTATTTCGAACTGCACGGTTGCAGAGCAAAGTTCTCAATAAAATTCCTAAAATGTATGGGCTGCCTTGACTTCGTAACCAGCTACTGGGGCTGGAAGAGTGTTAAGGTGTGAGGACTAGTATATATACACAGAGAATTGACGTGATGCAGTAGTGTATTGGGCACCATACCCGGCCGGCAATTGGGGGATCTGGGATCGAGTCCCGGTCGCGGCGGTTGTCAATGTTTCTGTATTAATTTCAATGTGTACCTAACACAAGGTTCTTGTGAGAAAAGGAATTACAACTCTACATATAGATAAGTACGCCTAAAATTATACAATGTTTTGCATATGAACCTGAATTTCGGGGGGGGGACAGGCCAACCCCCTAAATACATACGTCCATGAATACCTCAATATCGCTCATTATCATTGTTTGTCGGTATTGTGATATTGTTCGGTATTTTGATATGGTTTGGTATATCGGCATTTTCGGTATTATGGTATTTTCGGTATTATTGTTTTTTGGTATTTTCGGTATTATCAGTATATCGATAATTGTCGGTATCCAAACATACCGAAAGTAGGTATGAAAATCTCAATACCGAACACCCTTATACTTTCTGATGTTTCCAGAGAATTGAATTTGAATTTATTTTCGTCTCTGTTGATTTACATTTTTTTAAAATATATATACAGATTAAGTGGCTCACATAAGCTGATGCTTGTGTGTGAGCCAGAATCTCAAGTCATTTGTTTACTATTATTACCTTGTTATTTTATACATTTTTTTCGTGATCACCTATAGTGCAATGTAAAACCAGCACCTATTACAAAAATTTACAAAGTATATACATACTACGATACTATAATACTACAATGCTACAAGATCATTTGTATGTAACAATAAGTTTAATATAAGATTGCTTCTATTTCTTCATTTGATATATTTTTTACCCATTTTGACATTAGTTTTTTAAACCTGTTTAAATTTTTCTCTGCTTTTATATATATTGGCATATTATTGTAAATTTTTGGCGCCATGCTACTAGAATGGCATTTTGCTATTTCTTTATTTGTTCTTGTGTATTCTAAATTTAGTTGTGTTTTACTTCCAGTTTCATGGATGTGTTGTACCTTTTTCCATTCATTTTCATTTCTTTAAAAATACATTAGAGCAGCTTTTATGTACAATTTAGGTAGATAAAGTACAGAGAATTGTTTATACAAATGTTCTACTCTTGTTGCATACGTTTTGTTTGTACATATTCTTAATATATTATTTTGTTGAACAATTAATGTTTTAAATGCGTCTCGTTAGCCACCCCCAGCTTGTTATGCCGTATTGGAGTAAGCTTTGTACCAGTGCATGATACACTATGCGTAGTGTCTTAATGTTCAATATATTTCTAAGTTATACAAATTTATAAGATAGTTTCCGTAATAGTTTGATTACACGTTGAATGTTTAGATTCCATCTCAAGTGTTGATCAATGATTATTCCTAAATATCTAATTTGTTTTTCTCGTACAAGACTCTTACAATTACAATATTTTATCTTATCACATTTTTGCAGTTTTATTTCCATATTGCTTACAGCTTGTCCAGTTATTGTTGGAGAAAATGTTATATACTTTGTTTTGTCAGCGTTTAATACTAGTAAATTTACGTTTAACCAATTGCTTACTTTCTCAAACTGTATTTCAGTTTTATGGTAAGTTTCATTCCATGTTGTACCACTAATTGTTAATGTGTCATCTGCAAATGACTGTATATGACCATCTAGTTTTAAGTTACATAGTTCATTTATATATATTGAAAACAGAACAGGACCTAAAACTGTCCCTTGCGGGATTCCATATTTGATACAAGAATAATTGCTTATGTTATTACCTATTTTACTGCTTGTTTTCTATTTGTTAGGTAGCTTTTGAACCAGGATAATGTCAGACCCCGCACTCCACTGTGTTCCATTTTACTTAATAGTATATCATGAGATATGGCGTCGAAAGCTTTAGCTAGGTCAAGGAACACAGTTATTACCTTACGATTTTTGTCAATCTCTTTACATATTGTTTCTGTAAGTTTGTATGTTGCATCTAAAGTGATTTCTCCAGCTATAAAACCAAATTGATTTTCTGAGAAAAAAATAGTTTTGTTCTAAGGTTACAATTCTGTTGTCTTTTTAATCCATTTTTCTAGTAGTTTCGAACAATTGCTTAATAATGAAATTGGTCTATATTTATGTACATCATTTTTTGTTCCTTTTTTATAGATAGGTTTTATTATAGCAGTTTTAAAGTTTTCTGGAAATATACCTGTTTCAATATTCAAATTAAAAATATGTTGTAACGGCTTTGCTGCATACACTTTCGTAGTTTTTAATATCGCTACAGATATTTCGTCTGTACCTGATGTTGTCTTTAGCTTTAACTGGTTTATGTAATCACATACTTCCTGCTTCGTGATTGGATTCAGGAATAATGATTTTTTTGGACACGCTTCTGTTTTACAAGTATTATGCATTTTTTACATCTAATTTATTTACTATATTTACAAGTCTTTCACCTATGCTAGAAAAGTGGTAATTTAATGCATTAACTACCAAATTTGGGTTGTGTTCAATCTTTGTTAAACCTTCATTTGTTTGTATTTCTTTGATATCAACATCTTTCTTTTGACTTTTATCTGTGATATTTGCAATGACTTTCCATAATTTACCTCTATCATTGTTACGTTCCAAAATCTTCTTGCTATAATGCTAATTTTTTAATTTTTTTTATGAGTTGAGAGACTTTGTTTCCATACTTTTTGTAATATTCTTTTAACTCTAGACTGTTCTTTTGTTTTGTTACTTGCCGACTAAGCCTATCTCTTTCTCGTATAGAGGTGATAAGACCTTTAGTTATCCACGGTTTTAACCTACGGTATTTACTGTTAGTTATGTATTCCGTTTTAACAGCGTTTTTTATACAAGTTTTTTATTTTTTGAATAATTTTTTTTCTGGCAGTATTTACACAGTTATTTTGCATCACATCCGACCAGTCACATTTTTCTTATTCCTTATTTAGTAATGAGTAATTTACCTTTACATTACAAAAATTCTTTTTTTTTTTTTTTTGTAATGGCATTGGGATAGAAATACAAGTAAGAAAGTGGTCTGTTATAGTTGTTTGGAGAACTGCTGACATAAATTCCTGCGGTCTTTTATGTTTCAGAAAGATGTGATCAATACAAAATTTGCTATTTTGTGTAACTCTAGTATATGTATTAATACATGAAACAAGCCCGTTTCTGTACATTGTGTTTAAGTATGTATCTATGGTTTCATCATATTTTTCTTTAAGAATATCAAGATTTATGTCACCAATTAAAACTGAATTTGTCGGTGATTTTTTTATTTTTTCATTTAATGATAATAAAAAAGTTTCTCATCATTACTTGGACTACGATATATAAAGCATACAAAGAACATGTTTCCGTGTAGTTTAGTATGTGAATGCATAAACCACTTGCCTCACCTATTTCAATTTCCTTGATATCAGCATTAACTGATTCATTTATTTAAAAAAAAAAAAACATTACACCATCAGCGCGGGTTGTTGATCTTTCTGTGTAAAAGCAACGATAGCCGTTCAGATTAACTATGTCTGTTGTTTCGTCTTTCCATATTTCAGTCAAAATTACATCAACAGAAAAGTTTGTTTTGAAGTAAAATTAAAAAAAAATCATTTAGATTCTTTCTTAAGCTACGAACATTCATTTGAATTATTGTTAGTCCTTCTTTACCCCTAAAATGATTATTTAAAGTACTTACATTTTCACAAATAGTTGAATTTGTATCTTGATAAATTTTGATATCTTCTAAAACTTCTTCCATTCTTGACACACGTTATTCTCATGCTTTTACATTTAAGCAGGGGTGGAATGAAGGGTATACGCGGGTACACGCCGTGTACCCACCTAATAATATAAATCACAGCGTGTACCCACCTCAGTGCATAAATATAAAGGAACGTGTTCCCAAATCCGGATTTTTATTGAGCAGCGTGTACCCCCCAAAAATCTTACCATTCCAGCCCTGCATTTAAGGCACTAATTTCTCATGTTTTGGAGATCTTCAATGGACTTCACTTGTTTCACACGAGCTGTTTCGTTTTCCTTTATTAGGATACGTCCGTCACGTACCCAGGCAAAACGGAAGGCATTCTTTTTGGCGAATTGCTTGGTTTCATATAACAGTTTGCGGTTATACGCTGTAAGTTGTTCATTCATGTAGTCATGGGCATCAGGGAAAGATGGATTGACTTCTAAGGCTAGTAACATTTAATTTCCCGGAATTTTTTAAGCCAGTTATCCCTTATAGCTTTGGAAGACAATTGCGCGACAATTTTTTTCGGTTTGTCTTTCTTTGTGGGTATTCGGTAAGCTTTCCTTTTTGGGCTGAATTCCAATTGCTTGTACAACTTCCATCACAAGATCTTCTGCATTTTCTTCTTTAGTTTCTGGAATTCCTATAATTTCGATGTTTTCCTGTAGCTGTTGTTGTTCCATCTCCCCTAATTTTCTTTCCAGTCGTTTCACAGATTGTTTCAGATTTCAATTTTCAGTTCAAGCGTTTCTTATTTTGACGTCAGTCCCGTAACTGTTTTTCTCAGTTTCTCAATATCTTTTTGTAAGACGTCAAATTTGGATGACAAGAAACTCACACTTTCTTCGAGTTCACGAACGGTTTTTTCAATAAATGGCAAGTTAGAATGGATTTCACTAACTTGTTGTTGTACCAGTTTCTTCAGGTCGATTTCTTGGCCTTGCATTAATTCAATTCCTTGCATGAACTACACTTCCACTGATCTTTACAAGCACCCAATTTTCTAACGTTTTCCACACTCTTCAAATTTGTACATTTGGCGTGGAAAAATTTTTCACACCCACCTGTACAAAAGCTAACTTCTTTCATGTTCTGCAAATTTATTTCTTTTTCACAAGAGCCACACACGTCAGGCATGTTGCTCAATGAAGCAATCAGAGCGATTTACAACACATGTCTTACTCCTATGAATGCTGACTTGAGAAAGAAACAATGTTTCTTGTTTCTCATTTGAAATGGAAAACAGGAAACGTTGTTTGCGAGCACTTGGGAAACATTCTGTACCAAACTTCGCTTTTGGAGGTAAACCGTCTCCAAACTAATGTAGAATCATAATGATGGCCTCAAATAGTAAATAAGAAATTAAATTACAGAAGTTATAAGTTGTGTTAGCATACTCCAGCTAGATGAGGTATGGGGTGGGTACAAATTTGCAGGCTCTTGTTCGTGTAAATTGCAGAATTTATTCGGGATCCATGGAGAAATGACACCACATCTCCTTTCCCAATTGATGAACATGAATGATGTGAGTTACCGACGAATAACAAGTAAATTACAGCAGCGTTCCGCAAACGGTGGTGCTTGATGTTAGCCCTAGTTGTCTTCTGAGTCCAGGTCATAAGTAAACAGATCATAGTGACAAATATCCGTCTTTGTTATGATTCTGCCAACGCTAGGGTGAATATGCGTAGGAGAACACAGTGACAGTACAGTCTGATGAACTAAAGTAATCGAAATACTGGCCTAGATTAAAATAAGCATTATACCCAGACCGCCACAGGATGGGGGAGATGTTGGAAAGTGGTCGGTTAGGTGCTAGTGTGTAGGTATCATTCCGGCATTTGTCTGGTGTGACTGAGAGGAAAGCCCTGGAAAAGTCAGAATGGGCGACCATTGCGATCGTTCCCAGGACCTCAGGATTTCTCTACTGAGCTATGGTCGTTCGGTAGAACCTACACTACGGTCGTTCGTTAATTATAATGAATAGGTTACTATAATTAAACCAAATACGGTCTTCGTTACTGCACTGAATACAAACGTTCCTCACGAGCATCTGAGAAATCAAAGTCTTAATTTTAAATGCACACTGTCATACAGTGTACGTTTTCTTACTTTGAAAAATCGTAACCGACCATTTTCTATGAATCTAAGTGTACCTGTAAATTGGTAAGTATGACTAGTCGTTGTATTTTCTTTCCTTAAGGATTCCACCTTGGTTTCTGTCTAAGCTTGACCTGACAAAATCTCGTGTACATCAATATACGTTTAGTACCTGCGGTAACGATAATTTCTATTACTTTCTTCTATGATACTAATTTATTTTTACCTACATATAATCTTAAACTGTAATCATATAAACACAAGTTGAATTCTGTTGAAACGTATCTTATTTTAAATGAATTTTTTTAGAGAAATATTCGAATCTGATTGTATTTGTGATTACAATACAATGCTATGTAGGCGAAAAGTCAGAAATTAGTATCACCGTCGAAGCTAATGGAAATAGTAGTCACTGCACGTACTGAACGTATATTGATGTACACGAGACCTTGTCACGTCAAGCTAGCACACTTCAATGGTGGACCGACGAATCAGCAACAACAAAACAGCAAAAGCAACGGCATACAAAAACCACGACAGGCAAAATCTCTGACAGACAAAAACCGCGACGCACAAACACAACGACAGACATAAACAGCGATTTATGTTCCTGATGCACAGAAACAACGAAGCTAACAACAGCGATTTAAGTTCCTGATGCACAGAAACAACGAAGCGAAAAACAGCGATTTAAGTTCCTGATGCACAGAAACAACGAAGCGAACAACAGCGATAGCCAAAATATTGATAGGCAAAAGACCACAACAGACAAAAGCCGCATCGCACAAAAACGGCGACAGCCAAAAACAGACACTCAAAAAGAGCGACAGGCAAAACCGCAACAGACTAAAATCGCTATGTCAAAGGGCAACAAACCAACCACCCCAAAACAGCAAGAGGCAAAAACAGCAACGCACAAAACAGCAACTTAAAATGAAGCGAAACACAAAAACCTCGACGCGCAAAAACTGTGACACACAAAAACATCGAAATCCAATACCGCGGCAGGCAAAAACAACCACATACAAACACAGCAACAGGCAAAACCTGCGAAAGACAATCCTGCGACCAGAAAACCACGACTAATAATAACCGCGACATCAAATTTGCAGCTCACGAAACAGCGACACCAACACCCCGATGCACCGAAACAGCGGCGGACAAAAATAGAGACGACAAAAGCCGCGACGCACAAAATAGCAAGAACCAAAAACCACGACAAACAAAAACAGCGACAGACCATAATCGAGACAGCCGAAAACGGCGACATACAAAACCAGCGATATCGAAAAGCAGCGACGAGCAAAAATACCGACATACAAAACTGAGACAGTCAAAAATAGGGAGTGAAAATCTCCGACGAACAAAAGCGGCAAGCGAAAATCACGACACACAAAATCCGCGACAGGCAAAATCTCCGACAGATAGAAACCGCGTTGCACAAAAACAATGACAGACAAGAACAGTGATTGAGAATCTCCAATGCACACAAATAGCGAATCGAAAAAACAGCGATAGCCAAAAACAGTGACAGGTAACAGATAGCGTCAGACAAAAACCGTGACGCACAAAAACGGCGAGTCAAAAACAGCGATGCACAAAAAGAACGACAGGAAAATACAACAACGCACAAAAAGAGCGACAGTCAAAAAAGCGACAGACAAAAACCGCGAAACGCAAAATCTACATCAAACCAAAGGCGCGACAGGAAAAACAGCGACGCGCAAAAACATCGACAGACTAAAATCGCGATGACAAGAGCGCAACAAACAAATAAATGACCCCAAAACCACGAGAGGCAACACCAGCAACGCGCAAAAACCGCGCGACAGATCAAAACCGCTACTCACAGTACAGTGAAATACAAAAACCACGACACACAAAAACATTGACATCAAAAAACCGCGGCAGGCAAAAACAATCACATAGAAAAACAACGACAGGCAAATCCTCGAGAGACGAAATCAGATATAAAATGTGACGCATAATACCACGACGCTCAACAACAGCAATAAACAAAAGCGCGACGCAGAAAACAGCGACTCACAAACCGCGACAGACAAAACAACGACATGCAAACCACCATGACCAAACAGTGACGCACAGAACAACGGCCCAAAAGTCACGACGCACAAATCTACGACAAGCAAAACCGCGACAAACAAACGTAAAGCTGCCTACACCAAAGGAACTTAATGTTGTATATCGTTTCAAGGAATTGTACACAAATGAATATTTCCTAGGCACAATCAGGCACAAATGAAACAGAAACAATTGGCGTAAATGTCGTTTTGAAATTAACATTTTAGAAGAATTTGAGTATCCTCCCATATTTACTATCTTATAATTTTGCGTCAAAGTGAGCTTAAACTAAATTTTTTGTGGTATAATCTAGCACAAGTTAAGCGCAAACGAGTGACATGAAATCAGTTTCAAAATTTATATTTTCGACCAATTTAATGGTGAAGCTAACGCCAGAATTGAGTGTCGTATAATTTTGCGACAATTTGAGCACAAACGGAAATATTTGTTGCAATGTTCAGCAGAAACGATGTCACAATCAGATGCAGAAATAATTGTCATGAATTGCTTTTGGAAATTTGCATACACATATTAAGCGAATTTGACTTTGACGTTTGTCTTCTAAAATTTGAATGCCGGAAATCGTTGCGACGAATTTAGCAAAAATGAAACTTTCTGTTCTGCTGTTCAGCTTCCCATGATACCCATTCAGTTTCAAAATTTTTCGAGAATTCGAGCATGGAAGAAATGTCGCATACCCTTGTGACGAATTGAGGGCAATGAATATTTCCACTGCTCAATAAGCACAAACGATTGGCGCAAATTTATTTTCAAAATTTACATTGCTAATTTGGTTTCAAGATTTTTTTTTTATTTCGACGTGAAGCTTGTTCCCACTAGAAAGAAATTAAATATCTCATATATTTGTGACGAAGTGAGCACAAGGGAAACTTTCTACGGCACAAACTTAGTTTCGAAATTCACATTTTCGGCAAATTTAAACTTTTAGCTGCTCCCCAAAATTGAGTGTCGCATAATTTTGCGACCAATTGAGCACAAACGAAACTTTTTGTGGCACAAATTATTGCACTACTTTCGGTCGTTTGTGCCGCTTTTGTTGCTGCAACTTCATGGAGGTCACGCGTTCCCGTTTAGTCTGTCACAGGATAAAACAAGTTAGTGCTGCGATTCTACTAACAATCGCCAAGGATCCCGTCGTTTGACAGCATTTCAGGCACAGAAACATTCTCATTTTTATAAAACAGGTCGACAACGCTGACAACTAGAGTGCTTAAGGAAGGGAAAACCCATAGTACATTTCATTTGTGTCGAATAGTTTATACGACGTTTGGTGCAGATAAGTATAACGATATAGAAATAAGTTGAAAAAGCTAATATTACATTTTTAAATGGTTGGTAACACTGACAATTGCGGCGCCTAATCATGATGTTCAGGTGATTGAGCTAGTCAAGCCAAGACTCCTCCAACGACATCACAACTACGCCACTACACTTTGTGGATCATAAGATATTATTGGACACTATTTGACAACACTGACAGCGGGATGCTTGGGAATGGAGACATTTACAGTATTTTTTATTGTGTTGAATAATAATAATGCCAAGTTTGGTACTGCTACGTCTAACGTAGAAGGCAGCAAATTGAAAAGAATGAATTGAAGAGAAAATAGGTTGGCAACACTGAGGACTGAGATGTTTCAGAACGGTGACACCCACAGAATTGATCTATTGTTTCCAATAACCTTGATGCCAATTTTGGAGCAGATAGTTTGCACAGCTTGGCAGTAATTTCAGAAATTGTATTTAAAATAATCGGTTGGCAACACTGACGAACACTACCAATCTAGATTGTTCCTGCGGCTCTGAGCTAGTCCATCCGAGACCTCTCCAACGTGACGTCAGCTACGTCTATACACATTATGGTTTATAATATATTTCGTGGATACGGGTTGGCAACACTGACAACGGTTTTTTTTTTTGTGATAATCCATTCACAGTATATTTCTGTTGCGTTGAATAATAATGTTTATGTAAAGTTAGATGCTGCTACGTTTAACATAATAGAAGCAATTAAAAAAAAATTGTACCTCTCTACCTCAAGTACCTCTCTACACCTTGTAGTTCCTGAGATTTAATTTCAGGACACGGACGGACGAATGGATTGAGCGGGATTATAAAGACTTTATTTTCAATAGTTTGCTATCAGTGGACCTAAAATTGGATAATGGTAACTTTTTGTGAGAAAATGTGTTTGAAAAATAAATAACAAATTAAATAACAAAGAAACGAAGCGATTCTTGACGTCTGAAAAAAAGCACCGGGGAGGCGCTCTGAATCCACTAAACCCCTGGATATAAGTGTACTTGTGTGAAAAGCATTGCCTTGATATGCAGCCAAAAAAGGGGGATATTAAAAGAATAACGTTTTTCGTCGTCGAGAAAAGTCTAAATCTGAAAATCGCACAATGTTGTATAATGCCATCCTTTCAATGATTCTGCCAATCCCCCAATGAGGGTGTTATCCCTTTAAATAATCTATCACACACTCCCAAGTTTAAAAGTTTTACTCCTAAAAATCGATAGAGACCCTCTAAAACTCCACTTACTCCCTTCCCTAACACTGGTTCTACACTTACTTCAAATTGGGAATCCTGGCAATAGAGATAGAATTGAGTAGAGGGAGCTTGAGACTGCTTTATTGGCGAGGGGAGTGAAGCCAAGAGACATAAGGGACGAAGCATTACCACATTGGCTGGCCCCGTATTAGTGATGAGCGTAAGAGTCTTGGTCTTGGTCTTGCATCAAGACCAAGACCAGGGATACCGATGCAAGACCAAGACCAATACCATACCTGCAAGACCAAGACCAGCCTACAAGAGTCTTGCACACGCACTACTTGAATATTTTTAAAACGTGGAAAGGAAGGGGAAATCACTATATCCTTCACTTGAATTTCTTTGGCTTCTTTAAAAATACCGCTCGAGTGAAAGTGTTCCCAATTGTGCAATTCGTGTGAGTGGATCTGAGAATCATGCCGCTGTTACTGTAGCATACTAAACTAAATTTACACTGTACGCTAAACTTACAATAGAAGGAAAAAGTTTCTGTTAAGGGCCAAGTAAAGCCAAGATCTCCGACAAGAGATGGCAGCACTATCTCTGTATATGTCTAATGTATTTTTATCGTTGCACGAAATTTCAATGCTGCTCCTACAAATTCAATCCCAGATAGTTCAAACTTTCAGGGAAGAAAGTTCATAAGTAATCCGTGCAGACTTTTCATTTTCTTTCTCGTTTATTGTTGAAAGAGCTTCATTGTTATGGGCATAATAACAGTGAAACGATTTCAACAATGAACAAGATAGAAAATGAAAAATCGGAACGGATAGAACTCTTGAATTACTTATGA
>JAGDQP010001764.1:84308-115804 GCA_022664845.1 Lepisma saccharinum | reverse complement strand
GGGATAATTAGAGTTTTGCACATTTTCTATCGATTTTTGACTGAAAAAATGTTAAAGTTTGGGGGGTCGAGCATTTCGGGAGTGATACCCCCACAGGGTCTGTCTGGCGGAATCACTGCAATAAGCCTCAAATTGGAATTTGAAGGCTCGGTTTGTCATGGTGCCGGCAATTTTGATTATTTTTATAAAGGCTTTTTTACAGTCTCAGAAGGTAAATATCGGGTGGTATCCTAACTGGCACCTTGTGCGCTTCATTCGTAGTCAATCTTATCTTAAAAGTGATGCAGTGACGTACGGAGCGGCCGTAGCTCAGGGATAGAGCGTTGGCGTAGCATTCGGGAGGTCAGAGTGGGTTCGATCCCAGCGGCCGACCATCCTGACAGTGTTTCCTGTCACAACAGGCAAATGCCGGGATGGCATCTTCAACATAGACTCTGGCCGACACCTTCCCCTATACTTTTCCCTCCCCTATCCTGACCTGAGCCTTAGATGCCTAGAGGCCATACAATTCAATTCAATTCATGTAGGGACGTCATTCCCCAGACGAGACAAGCTTAGGGCGCAACTACGGTTTTAAAAAACTGGAAGGATGTATAGTTTAATTTGTTTACCTATGCATATTTGTATAGAGTTAAATTATTAAACTGGAAAATAGGATCTAACGTTAAAGTAGAATTTTGATTAAGCACCTTAGCAAACTTGAGACTTTCTAAGAATGGAACCTACAGTTTATGTTAAATTGGCATCTCAACAGTATACCTTCAACCTACCTGATAAAGAGATAAATAATGCATATTAAACTCTTCTTAAAGACTGTGCATTTAGAAAAACGCTTCATAAACATAAAAATCACACTACTACTATATAAATTACCTGAGCCCCTTAATTTTGTTTAAAAAATAATGAGGAGGCACAAATAAAAATGACAAAGAATTTAATGTGAGCTATTCTTGGGGTGTAATAAGCTTGGAAAAAGTGTACAAAATGTACAGAATGTGAGATAAATCTGCTCCCTTAATAGTGCTGAAAAAGTGCTCGAAAACGCTAAAAAAATGTTCTTAGGATTATAGTGCTTTTATTATGTTCAAATAATGCGCTCGATTTATGTAGTACTTCTAATGGACCACATTCGAACACTTCACAGCACTTTATTACACAATTGGTATACTTTTGAAACACATTCCTGCTTTTGAAAGTGCCCTAAAAGTGTAAGAAAGTGTTTTTTTTACAATGTAGGTATGACTTCTTTTAGCACTGTAAGTCGTGGTTTCCTATTTAGAGTGATGAATTTCACAAGCCATTGTAAATGTATCTATATGATCACTAGTCGTCCGTAATTGTGTCTGTTGTCTGTACATCGGAAATAATCTCCGTATACGCTCTAATGTGAAGTGTACAGTTGAGAATATAATAATAGAGAGTTGAAATAATCAATTTGCTAATAGGTATTTGCATCTATATGTATGTCTGCGACCTGTTGTAGCATCAGCAAGTCTTCCCTGAAAGTTGCAATAGTCGGCCAGTGCTTCGTATTGTCTTTTCAATAGAAACATGAAGAAGGGGACCCACTCCATGCTGCTGCGGGGGCCCCCCGAGCCCTTAGTTACGCCACTGACTCGCACGCTGCGGTAATGCTCTTCAATTTACGCCACTTGTGAGGAAGATTATAGTAATTCTTTTTCTTTTCTTCTCACGTGAGACACCCTGCAGTTAATAACAATTTACCCAATTCGTATTTACCATGGCAGACTCTACAAAAAACAAAAATTTAAGGATTTGGTAGATACTTTATTGTTGTACAAGGTTCGATTTTTGATCTGGATTCAAAAATCTGATAGATTGAGTGTAAGCAGAAAAAAAATGATTTATTCCCGT
The DNA here is from genome assembly GCA_022664845.1 of Lepisma saccharinum. Classification (NCBI taxonomy): domain Eukaryota; kingdom Metazoa; phylum Arthropoda; class Insecta; order Zygentoma; family Lepismatidae; genus Lepisma; species Lepisma saccharinum. Next base: position 113,929 of record JAGDQP010001764.1, on the reverse strand, counting down.
TTCTGACCTGTATTCTTACTACAAAAACTGGATAAGGAATTCTGGTGTTTATATTATTTAAATTCTTTAGTCTTTGTTCTACGTAATGGATATTTCATCATCTGTCAGCTTCGTCAATAATTTGATATTATTTTTATGACTTGTGAATTTATTTATTACCTTTAAGCACATATGACTCAGGCCGGGATAGGGTGGTGAAAGGATGCTGGAAGGAGTAGGCCAGGGCCTAAGTTGAAGGTACCTTCACGATATTAACTTGGTTTGACTGAGGAAACAACTAGAACACCCTCAGTTAGAACACCTGTTTCGAACTCCCGAATTCGAAGCCAACGCCCTATCAGTTGAGCTACGGCCGCTCGGTTTTAGAGTTTTCTGTAGGTGGGTTATTTCTTCTGAATAACGGATGAATGTTTTTTAAAATATTTGCAAATCATTCTTTCAAACATAATGATCAAACATTGCCTTCAAATGCAGAATGTTTATATTGACAAGTTTTAACAAAAGTAACAGATGACACGAAACGTAGAATATGGGAATTATTGAATATCTTCTCCTCTAAAAGCTAATTCTGTGTATAAGCTAAAGCTAGTCTCCGGAAAACTACAAAACCTAAATATGCGCTGTGCTTACCCCTAGTAGTTATAATTGGATTTCTCAATATTAGATGAACAATTAACATAATTCTATGACTGGTTTTAAAGTGTTCGCTGGACATTCTCACACGCTGTAAAATCTGTTTCTTAAAATTTGTAAGAAAGTTTTATCTGTTCACAGATAAATTATCTTCGTAGAATGAGACATCGACTTTCTTAAGTAATTTAAAATAAGAACATGCTGGTTTTGAAATAAGATCAGTTATCTTCTTTCCAAACTACTATGCACTGTTTTAAACTTAAATTAGGAATGTTGATATTTTATTTCTAAGAAAATTGTTTGTAACTGCAGAAATAAGAACTTTTTTCTCAATTTTAAGAATTCGCTTTTTATAATGTAAATGTGTTGATCCATATTTAGTTCCATCTGGATATAGTATTGAAATCAATTTCCCATACAAACTAAGGATTGTCAAAACTCAAAGCTCTGAAAGCTCAATCATTATTATGATTACATCAAAATGTAAAAGATGTTTCAGAATTGCTTTCGAGCATGGATACATAAATGTTTCTCAGAATCTAATAATTCTATTTACATTGAAATTACTGTATTATATGTTGAAGAAATATATTAACGAAATTATTAAAAAGTCAATTAAGTATCATGATATCAAGATAAAATAGCACACAATAAATGGATAGTTCCTGTCACTTTTTCTAGAATGTCGCAATCATGGTCAGTACAGTAATATGTAGCTAAATATATTATTTTACCATATTTTTAGTCTGAAAATTTATGGAACTCCTTAGAGGACAGAGTAGTCTGGTAGAAAATATAATAACTTCAATTCTTTAACTTCAGAGACAGACAAATTAATTCAAAGGACCACAAAGAGAAGAAATTAATAGGAAACCAAAGTCCAATTGTTAATTGTGAGAATATCGTTTTACAAGCTGGTAAACATTGTAGATATTTTGAAAAGAAATAACTTAAAACACTTATCAGTTAAATCCCGAAAGTTACTTTAGTGATAATAATAGTAATTCTAATCTACTATGTCACTATCACACGTATATGGATTCTATTGTTTTTAGCGTATACTCTTCAAATGCTAATCATCACCTGATGATAACATCTGTATTTCTTTGAGAAATAAAATTACGTATTCAGTTTCTATCTTTTCGAGGGGCACAAAAGAGAAAACTCTACGCATGGAGCATGGTGATTCCGTCACTCTACAAATCCTTGAACAGGATTACTAGTAACTTCCTATTTTCTCTGAAGCATATGAGACCATTGCCGGAAGCGTATCTTGAATAAAATTCAGATATGAGACATTGTTTCTATCGTGCATAGACTAATATATGAAGTGACATATAATCTTACTGTAAGTAATCTACTTTGTACTTTAAGTTTCAGTCCCATTGTTGTGATTTAATTGGATTTACTTCTATGCTAATTGAAGGGTTGATGGCTTGAGATGGAGAAGTCAAAAAATGATTTTTTAGAGGAGTGGAAAAAGCTATCTGATGTTTTGTTGGTTTCCCATATCTGAAACTGCTTGTACCTTGTAGCCGTTGTCTATTTATACTGTATAGCTACTGTTAACACGATTCAAACTGTTATATACATTTACCATTTAAATTTTAGTAACTTGCATAAGACCGGTGAAATATCTATATCGTAGTAGCAGAAGGAATAGAAAATTTTATTCGAAATTTAAAAATAGTGTATTTTCTAGTTTAATAAACGTATTTTATTACAATTACATAGTACGCCAAATGTCATACTTTAAAAAAAAATGATTGTTCCTGACGATCAAGTCAATTAAAGAAAATTCTGTATTCCAGAGTTTTCCGACAATTGTTATGTTGGGTCACAATTCATAAACTTTATGAAGCAAAGGAGATCCTTTCCATCTCAATTCAGGCAGTTTAAGCAAAATATGTACCGGGCATAGACTTTTTAGACTTAGGTAATTATTTTTCTAGGAGCTCTTGTTGAAATTTAAGATACTCGTAATATATTTTCTCGCAAAAAAAAAAAAAAAAAATGTTTTCTGCTGATATTTTATGGTAATTTAAAGTTCACTGTGTAATCACCATCGACAGGCCCGCATTAAGGGCGGAGCGGTTGGAGCGATTGCTCCAGGGCCCCGCGACCAAGGGGGCTCCAAAGACTTTTTAAAAATACTAAATAGACATTTCATCATAAAAGTTTTAAAAAATTCACATAACTCACTCCTATATAATTTAGAGACCTTTTTGAAAATACTGAGAGAGTGCCCCCAAAATAAAGATAATGTAACATTTTTTTCATGATGAGCCCCCTCAGTTATCAGTAATTATAATACACTAATAAAAAATTCAATTAAAAGTACTTTTAATATGTTTCAAAGTTGTTTCCTTACAAGAAGCCTGCACTGTTGTGCCTGTACTATGAGCCGGTGGCTCATACTGAAGCGAGTGGGGCCCATGTATCTCTTTGAATGGGGCCCCATGTAGTTTCTTTGAATGTGGCCCCATGTATTTTCCGGCTCCTGGGCCCCAACGGTCTTAATCCGACCCTGACCATCAACCCTATCTATTACTTATTTCCTTATAACATTTGATTGCTGTTGATAGTCAAAGTATTTTTCGCTCATTTATATAAATGTCTAGGGATATGAAGATCTTTTTATACATTACCTTAAGTTTTTTTTTTTTTTAATTATCTTCATGCTTACAGTCACTGACGAGAAAAATTAATGTTTTTTTCTGAGAGGAAAATGCTTTCCTTTAATTTATGTCATAAAAGTTCACTTCATTTCTATGTAACGTGTACTGGAGAAATAAAGTAATTTTTAACTCGCTATCAAGATTTATAGGAATAGATATGATACATTTAAAAGAGTACTTCTTCGAGAAATGAGAACATTTTTTTCTTTCAATTTCACACGATGATATTACTATATATTTATTATACTGATTAAGTTATACAATATCGTACGCTAACAATAGACACATGAACAACAGAAGAAATTATCTACGTATATATATATATGTCGTGAGTATTGAATACTATTGACCCGAATTCTCTTAGGTTATTGTATTTGGAACTTTTTGTGACTTTCAGGGTACTAGAAAACATTCTACATTCAAGACTTGAAAACCGCAAAAAAGCAACTGAGTACGTAATCAATACAGAACAATTATCTCTAGTGTGGAAATACACTAATCGTCAAAATTAGATAATACTCACCCCAGGAATATAGCATTTACCAAGAGGGAAACTGGGAGGGGTATCAATTTGAGTAACTGCAGACGAGTATTAAATATCTACACCTTTCAGGATTATAAATATATGTCACTTACTCCTGGTCGCACAAAATTCCCATAAATCAAGTGTAGTACGTCAGATTAAGTAACTCTTAATAATTATTTACATCGGAGGCGTGGGCAGTATATAGCTACTCATCCGTACGCACATCAAGCGAAAAGGCTTCTGGAATAATCCTGCTTAACAATTAAGGCTCAATATCAGTGGTTTTCCCGCCTTTTCCGTTTTACGTCAATTATTCAAAATTCCGTGTAGGTAAACAAAATTGAACTTTCACGGACCAAAGTTCGTTTCGTACTTGAATAAAGAGTTCAATTAGCTTTAAGGAAATGCTAGTAATAGCTGCAGGATTGTGTGCAGATACTTTGGGGACATTATTCTGTCCCGAAAGTGTCTGCACACAATTCTGGGATTACTCGTAGCATTTCTTTAAAACTACTTGTACCCATAATTGAAGTACGAAACGAAGTTTGGTCTGTGAAAGTTCAATTTTGTTTACCTACACGGAATTTTGAATAATTGACGTAAAACGAAAAAGGCGGGAAAACCCACTGTAATTGAGCTTTAAAGATAAAATAAAATAATAGCTGAGAAACGCACATACGTTTTATTTAAAAATTATAAACGTGTAACGATTTCGCCAACTAACTAACAACTTGGCTTCATCAGACACACTAAATTAATAAACAACACAACTTCTAACGAGACAGCTATCTGGTTCCTGATTGGCTACTGTGCATATTATCACATCGCTACATTCGTAGTCCGCGCATGCGTGTTAATCAATTGAAAAGTTATTAGAGATCAAATAATATGAGAGAGTGAAAACTAAGTAGAGCAAATAGAAAATACAAACATTTGGCTAGAATTAAATTCAAAGCAATGTGATAGTATAGCAATTTAAAATAATCAAAGTTAAAAAAAATGTGAATGTACTGATGAAAATGACGCTAATAAATGTTGATAGAAATTTCTGTTTTGGACATCGAAGTTAAGCTATGCTGAAAATAGTACCATTACGTCAGATTTTATGGGTAAATACCAAGTAGAAAATATTCTTGTAAAATGTTACATTTACAACTGAATATTTTCAGTTAGATACAAGTAAGTACTTTAGAAAACCAAAACAGTAGCTTTACATTATTTCCCATGAACACGAGTCACTGAGCCTAGTTTCAAACAAGGACTGCTAATTTCTGAGAGCAAAATCAATAGCTAGGAAAAGACAGACTAGTTATATTGGTTGTGCAAAGCCAAGAGGTTTTTCGCTGTCTTATGAATCGTACTTAGTGTATGAATAATTTTCTCTCTAATCCTGAGCTACGATACTGACTTAGTCTCCTAATCCTTCTCGTTAATTCTTCGGCTGTGCCTAAGGAAACAAGATTACCTTTGTCATCATAAAAAATATAGGAAAGTCCACAATAAACCTCTACTTTCTCGATAATATTCGGGTGCTTTCACAGTGGAAATATTTTCTCTTTTGTTCTCGTTATATATCTTTGAAAGCCCAGACTATCTTTTATATCCTCGAGATATTGCCACAATGGTGGTGGAATATTGGGTGAAGTGAATTAAAAGAAGCAAATGCTCCACAGTGTTTACTCGCGGGTAAAGTATTCTCTTGCCTATCAGGTGAATAAAATTTTCTTTTCCTCAAGCGTATTTTCTTGCGTCAATTAAGAGTTTACTTGAAAGTTATTTTTATTCACTCTTATTTAAGTAATTGCCTCCAAGTTCCGAGCATTTACTTACCACAGAAGTATTTACTTTTAAAGCATAAGTATTTACTTCTGATGGAAAGTACACTATCTTTTCCTTCACTTAGTCCCAAGCCATCATCATCATATTCAGCCCTTTTTTATCCACTGCTGGATGAAGGACTCCCCTTTTTCCTTCCACATATCTTGGTCTGTTGCTATCCCTATCAATGTAGCTCCTGAAAAACCTTTGATTTCATCTACTCATCTTGCAATTGGACGTCGTCACAGTCGTTTCTTTTCTAGAAGAATCCAATGTAGTATATTTGTCGTCCACCTTCCATCTGTTCGTCTAGCTATGCGACCCATCCATCTCCATTTTAGCTTCTTCGCAGTCTTGATTACATCTTCTACCTTTGTTTGTGCGCGAATCCATTCATTTGTCTTCCTGTCTCTCCTAGTTATTCCTGGCATGCATCTCTCCATCGCTTTTGTGTGCCATTTAATTTTTGAGTTGTTTGCGCATTTAAGGTCCAAGTTTCACAGCCGTACATCATCACAGGTAACACACATTGATTATAAACTTTACGCTTGAGCCACATTGGTAGTTTGCTTTGAAAATAAAGTGTACTCTTCCAAACGAACTCCACGCCATTTTACATCTTCTATTTATTACATCCGTCAATTTGGCATTCGATGCTTTCAGCTGACCTAGGTAAACATACTCATCAACTATGCCTATTGTATCTCCGTTAATATTTATTTCCTTCTTTGCAGTATGTTGATTGTACATTACTTTTGATTTACTTAAATTGATTTTAAGGCTTATTTTCGAACTCTCATTACACAACACTTCCATTCTGGTTTGTAGTTCTTCCGCACTTGAAGCAAACAGGACAATACCATCAGCGAATCATAGGTGATGAAGATATTCGCAATGAATTTTTATTCCAACTTCATCCAAGTTTAAATTTTGGACCACTACCTCCAGGACCGCAGAAAGCAGGTTTGGAGAAATTTAATCTTCTTTTCTTGCCCCTTTTCCAACTTTAAATGTTTTACTTTCTTGATGCAGTCTAATGACAGAAGTGGCAGTCGAGTAGATGTTTCGCAGTAACGTGATGTATACACTTTCGATGCCTTGATGTTCAAGTGATTTAAGTACTGCTGCCAAGGAGACCGAATCGAAAGCGTTTTCAAAATCTATGAATCCCAAACATAGTGGAAGTTCATATTCTCTAATCCTTTCCATAACTGCATTCAATGCTTGTATGTGGTCCATTGTGCTAAATCCACTGCGAAATCCGGATTGTTCCCTTCTCTGGTTAAAATCCAAGTCTCGTTTAATACGATTCTAAATAAAATTCGTGAACATGTTGTATAGAACTGATATTGAACTAGTTGGTCTGTAGTTTCCGAAGCGTTCTTTGTTCCCTTTCTTGTACTACAAAATGATAACAGCATCGTTTCAACTTGACGGTATTTCTCTTTTACTCAGGCACATCTAGAATAATTTAGCAAGTTTCTCTTTCATCTTTTCACCTCGCCATTTAAACATCTCTGCTGTGAATCAATCTTCTCCTAGCGATTTTCCATTCTTCATCCCTCGAAGTACTTTATCCACTTCTTTCAATACGGCTGGAACTTCTACATCATTTTCTTCTGAATCATCATTTTCTAGTCCTTCTTCGGAATAATCATGTATTTTGTTTTATCTATGTTTACCTGTAGACCTATCTCATCGCACGCTTCTACTAAATCATCCGTGTTGCTTTGTAGTGCATCCATATCGTCCCCTATTAAATTTACATCATCTGCGTATACAAACAGTTGATTTAAACCATTCAATGATAGTCCCTTTTTGTCCCCTTTAATTTTTTAAAATCGTATATTCTAACGCTAAGTAAAACAATAGTGGTGACAAGGCATCGCCTTCTTTCAATCCGTTGCGAATCTTGAAACTATCTGACATATTACCTATCCGTACTCTGCTTATGGGGTCGCTGAGACACATCTTCACTAGTTGAAGCATTTTTTTCGGAATCCAAATCGTATCAGGATACTGTAAATAAAAGCATAATAATTAGGGATGAAGTCATAGAGAAAGTAAACAAATGTAAATACTTACGAGCACACGTAACAAGCGAAAATGAGGTCACTGGAAGAAATAAAATGTCGCTTAGTTTCGGGGAATGCATGTTTCTATTCAGTTCAAAAACTTCGTATCGCGATTAATATAAAGGAAGTTCAAATTGAAAATATACACAACGGTTATTCTGCCGGTAATATTTTACGGTTGCGAAAGTTGGAGTACGACCCTAGCAGATGAACATAAATTACGTGTATTTGAAAATATTACGTGCAGGTTTTGATAAAGATATACGGGCTAAAACGCGACAAGATGACTGGCGAGTGGAGGAGACTGCATAATGAAGAAACCCATGGACTGTACGATTCGCCAGATATTATAAAAATAATGAAATCGCAACGACTAAGGTGGGAAGGCTATGTAGCTCGAGACGTCGGTGGGAGGACAATATTAAAAGAGATCTTCGAGAAATAGGTGTTCGTGATGAAAACTGGCTTGATATTACCCAGGATAGAATCAAATGGCGAACGTTTGTTACTGCGGCGATGAACTTGCGAGTTCCATAAGTCATAGAACTATTTAGTTAGTTATTCGGAGTAATAAATACAATTCTCTGTAGAAATTTTCAAATATTTTTATAATTTCCTCCTTATGTCGTGTTACGGTCCCGTTTGATCTCTTAACTGCAATTGTATGCTTTTTCCCTATCATGAGCTGCTGTTTGGTTTTCTTCAGGCTCTTGTTTTCCTCCATTTTATTGCTAACAAGGTTTTCGTTGTATCTTCGTACATCCCCTCTATTTTTTCCTTATGTTTTATTTAGTTCTATGTAGTCAATTCTCTTTATGTAATTTTACTCTTCTTTCATTTCGCTTCTTTTCTTCATCAAGAGTTTAGTTTCTTCTGAGATTTTACTCTCTCTTTTTTTATTTTTGATGCCTGCTATTTCCTTGTTTGTCTCTCTTATTATCTCAGTCAGTATTTGAATTCATCTTCATCCTCTAACTCTTCGAAGGTGCTAAATCTGTTGCTTAGTTCTATCTTAGTTCTTTTCCTATATTTTCCAGATCTAAAACTGGTGGATTTCCTCTGATAAGCTTCTTCCTTTCAAGTCTAGTATGTAGTTTCAGCTTATTTCTCACCATCCTATGATCACTCGAGAGTTTGAAACTGTACAGAACAGACACATCTTGCAGAATTTCCTTGTTATTCGATAAAACGTAGTGTATTTCGTTTTTTGTTCCATTTGGGCCTTTCCATGTCCACTTCCACTGAAGCAGCTTCTTGAAAAACTGTATTGGAAATGAACAGTCAGTTGGTTTCTGAGAATTCCACTAATTTCTCTCCTCTGTTGTTTCTCTTACCAAATCCAAAGTTTCTCACTTTTGTGTCACTACTCTGCTTAGTTCCTACGTATTTACTTAAAAATAGGCAAGTATAAGCATTTACTCGTTTTTAATCACTTCACCCTATTGATTTGCGCGGTCATTTTCTCCGGTCGTGCATTTGATCGTTTATTCCATATAGGTATTGGAATGTGTGCTGGAAAATTGTATCCAATTGTATATATACTCTTGAGTGAGGCATTGCAGAGTATTCTTATTTTTTTAAGAGTTTTAGACACATTTGAAAGTGTTCTTCTAACACCTTCGTAAATACCGAATTTTACGGTATACGAGATCTGACTTAAAAAAAAACGAGACTGGCAACCATGTGCAGCAGTGGGGAGCTCATGCACTGTGTGATACCTTTAAGCTTCGGTAAGGTGATGAAAGAATCCCGATTGCGATATCGCTCGTAGTCAGTTTCTGACCAGCGGTTGAATCAAGAGGTAGGCCATCTCTTTGCCGGACAAATTGAGCAAGTGAAACTCGAGCAGCGCATTAACCCGAAATTGAAGAAATCGCCAAATGAATGTGCGCAACTATTAAATGAAGTGTACTGTGACAATGCAATGTCACATGCGAGATGTTTTATGAGACCACTGAACCACTACTTCCGGAAGTTTTTCTGGTCCTGAGCGAGGTTTTCTAGTACTATTTTGGCTCGGACTTTGCTCCTGTCGTAGCATGATGAACAAAAGAAGTTATTTAAAAAGTGAAAATTAAATGTACATAAAAAAGTAAACGTAGTGAGCCGTAAATATATTGGGCAAGCAATAGGTAAAATTAGGTTCTGAAATTTCATTCTTTACAAACGATAAATATATAGTGGCAGCAAAAAACAAAAGTAGTGATTTCTTTCTGAAATCGTCAGTACATATAGTATCTTTAAAAGCAACGTTACAAAATGAAATGTATCACTTATTATGTATTTCAAAATGCCAATACCTAAAAATCATTAAACCACATTTAAAGTATACATTATTACAAAATACAGTGATGTGATTATCTTAAAAGTGGAAAATAAAATACGCGATTGATATTTGTATGGCATCTGACTATGATTTTACATCACGAGCATCTGAACACATACAAAAATGAAGGAAAACATTATAAACTACTCCAATCAATAATTTTAAGAAATTATATTACACAATATTCCTTCTTGTTCCTTCTTATATTACACAATGTTCTAAAACTTTCTTCCTTCACGTATTAGAATCATCTTGATACAGTCTCTCTTATCACAGCTCTTCGATTTTGTGATGTAGTGTACAGCGGTAGATAGTCTGTTAGCTAGCGAATATATTGCAAGAATAAAACACTTTTTAAGGACATACTTTTCTTAAACAATTCATACTAAAAAGTAAAAGATAATTTCGTTTATGCATGATTCCTGGGGTAAAATATTTCGGAAGTATACTAGTCCCTCATTCAGATCTCCGGGCGGGGACTGCTTCAGGGGGCTCCAAGAACAGAATTAAGAAAGACCTTAGAATAGGAACGTGGAACGTACGAACGTTACACCAAACTTGCGCTCTTCAGGTGGCAATACGCGAGACCAAGAAATACGAGCTAAACATATTAGCGATACAAGAAGTTCGGTGGGAGGGTTAAGATACGAGGGTGATTCAGAAAGTAATGCCTCCAAGGTGATACCTTTATTTGTGTTTAACAGATAGCACCGATACATGTATCAGTGGAAAGCTTGCAATATCAGCTACAAATGGTGACATCATTTTTCAACATAGTTCCCATTACGGGCAACACACTTGCGCCAACGCGAGACAAGGTTTTTCATACCGTCGGCGAAGAATTGTGGTGGCTGCTGGAGACACCATTGCCGAACTGCTGCTTCCACCTCCGCGTTACAACTGTAGCGTTGGCTCTTAAGGTGATCCTTAAGTTTTGGGAAGACACAAAAGTCGCAGGGTGCAAGGTCTGGACTATAGGCAGGCTGAGGCAGAATGTCCGTGAACCTCAGGAGCTGCAGTGCTTCCTGAGTTTTGTGGCTTGTGTGCGGACGAGCATTGTCGTGGTACATAATTGCCTGTTTATCTTTGCGAGTGCATTGCAATCTGGCCCGCAGTCGCTTTAAGGTGTCAACATAGAGATATGAGTTTATTGTCTGACCGTTTCGCAGAAATTTAGTATGCACTATCCCATCCCAATCCCAAAAGAGGGTGAACAACACTTTGCCAGCAGATGGGACAACTTTGAATTTTATTGGCGGAGGAGAGGACGTGTGGCGGTACTTCATCGGCTGACGCTTCGTTTCCGGATCGTAATGGTATGTCCACGACTCGTCGTCAGTAACAATTCTGCGAATAAAGTCGTCACCTTCTTGTTCATATCGCAGGAGCAGCTGCTGACAGATTCTCTTTTTCGACTCTTTCATGTCAGGTGTCAGTTGCCGTGGTACCCAACGAGTAGAGTTTCCACCTTTTGATAAACAAATTACGGGACACTCTGCAAAAATTACGGGATAATACCAAAAAATACGGGACAAATCTGAATTAACCTAAAATAAAATTAACTAGCAAGGTACTATATGACTACCCGCACAATTTACGGCATCCATGATAATCAAGAGCACACAGAAAAGAAAGGTCTTGCTTGCGAATTTTCACACTCCAAAAACACTGGCGGGTGGAAAATGGATATTTCGATTTCCTAAGCATAGTTGGCGTTGGTACCGCAAGAAAAATTAATTTTAATTCTGTACTTTTCCGTATTTCTGCGCTACCACAATTTTTTTAATCAGCACAACAAATGGTGTTGATTTCGGTGATTCAACACAATGAATTAGTCAATTCTGATTCAACACAATGAAGAGTGTCACAGTGCTACTACTTTCAAAGTGATGAATCAAAGAAATCATACAACAAACGGTGTTGATTTAACACAAAAGTCGTGGTCGCTCTGGTACACCGAAAAGTGTTGAATTAATACAATTTTTGCATTGTGTTATCAACTAGAGCAAACAAGGCGTCAGTATTATATCTCCACTCATAGGTCTCATGTTGGGGCCTGGGGTATGAACATAGTCTTCTCGCCATTTTGCATAGTAAACAGTTGGAAAAAGAGTTCATCCTTGTTTATTTCTTAAAATTATTATGTGGAAAACATGTTTGAAAATTTCCTACTTATAATACGGGACAACCACTGATAATACGGGACGCGCAAATTTCACCTAAAAGACGGGACATCCCGTATTATACGGAACAGGTGGCAAACCAACCAACTAGCACACATCTTGTACCGCAGAAGGTCCTTAATGATGTGGTTCACAGAACCAATGGAAATGGCGAGCGCTGTTGCTGTCTCGTGTTGTTGATCCTGCGATTGCCCCGAATCAACTCGTCCACCTGATGTTGATGATCGTCATCAGAGGGCGTTGCGGGCCGTCCACTTCGGTGCTGATTATGGAGATTTGATGCGGCTGGATTTTGGTCTTTCACAGTCCTTGCCCACCTCCGCACAATGCTGACGTCAACACAGGCATCCCCATTCATACGGCGATGAATGTTGCTGGGTTCACAACCTTCCGCAGTCAGAAATTCAATGACAGCCCGCTGTTTCAACCGGACGTCACCACTGGATGCCGTGGATTGCTCCATTACTCTGGAACTAGAAGAGTTAGGTAGGTGAAACAAGTGACATTCTATAGCTTAAACACCAGTGCATTAGTGATAAACAGTTCAGAATGTTTGCAGTACTATTGGCCAAGTAGTGGGCTTGGAGGCATTACTTTCTAAATATCTCTTGTAGCATCCGACAGGACAAGTACACTTTCTACTACGGTGGAACACACTCTCACGATTTCGGAACATTATTCTTCATTCAGAACACTATCCTTCAGGCGGTTCAGAATATAGAGTTCGTAAACGAAAGACTTTCGTACGTTACGATACGTACCGGTACTCGATGGGACAACACGGTTTTAATAAATGTCTATGGTCCAACTGAGGTGGCTAATGATAACGACAACGATATATTCTACGATGAGGCTTTTTGACCGAAAACAGAAGTATAATTCGAAAGATGTTGGGTGATTTCAATACAAAGGTAGGGAGGGAAGAAAAATACAGACCTACTATAGCTAAATACAGTCTTCACTAAGAGACTAACAACAATCTAGAAAGACTGATAACTTTCTTGGTAAAGAGCACGTACTTTGAACACGAAGACTTACACAAATGCACATGGGTATATCCGGATGGTAACACTCTCAACCAGATCGATCACTTATTAATAGATAGACGAAGACACACACAAGCATAATGGGTATTAGGTCGTACAGAAGAACGGAAGGTGACACCAACCACCAATTAGTGATCACAGAAGTAAGAGAAAAGTTATGCATTGCGAACAGAGAAACAATGGATGAAAACAACTGAAATTCAAAGTTAAACGAAAATAATGCGAGCATAAAAGTAGATTACCAACTCAAACTCTCAAATGGGTTCGAAATCGTATCCGACTTGAGTAATAATAATAATGATGATATTAATAATGCAATTGATGTAAGTAAGATGTGAGAGTTAATTCGTGAAATAGTTTAAAGCTCAGCGAAGGAACGTGTAGGTGAGAAGAAACGTGTAGGTGAGAAGAAACGTGTAGGTGAGAAGAAACAACAGGAAAACAACCCTCGATTTGAAGAAAAATGCCTTAAACTTCACGGGGAACGAAAATAAGCAAGGTAACGATGGCTAAGTAACAAAAACGAAACAAATACCAACCACTACAATAACGCGAAAATAAAACGTCACACGCGGGCTCAGAAATAAAAAGCGAGCATATCTGATGCAGAAGATTCAGGAAATAGAGTACAACGGCAAGACAAATAGCATACGAGATCTATACAAAAGGGTAAACTCGTTAAGAAAAGCCTACCAGCCGAGGTTAGGAATGATTTGATACGAACATGGAGATATTCAGGCGGATCCAACTAAAATCGTCGGAAAAGTTATTTCGACAAACTTCTTAATGTACACAACGGGAAAAAACATAGCAATTTTAAATCCATACCATAGAGCCGTGGATTCCCGAAAATAGCAAGATCGAGTTTGAAATGTCGGTAAAGAAATTGAAAAATTTCAAATCACCAGGAATAAACAATATTCCAGCCGAATTAATTAAAGCGGAAGGGACGGCATAAATTAAGGAACTACATAAATTCATAAGTGCTTTATGGAGAAGAGAAGAGCTTTCAAAGGGATGGAAAACCTCAATAATAGTTCAAAGTTACAAAAAAGGCTATAAATCGGACTGTAATAATTACCGCCGAATCTCGTTACTTCCAACCTGTTACAAGGTATTAAGTAACATTCTGTTAACACGCCTAAGTGTATACGTAGATGAAATAATTGGAGGTCACCAATGTGGATTTAGAAGAAATAGATCCACGTTGGACCAGATTTTTGCTTGGAGATAAATTTTGGAGAACAAATGGGAATACAGTTGGACGGTTCATCAGCTGTTCATTGATTTTAAGAAAGCATATGATTCTATCAAAAGGGAAAGGTTGTACAGTATCCTTATACTATTTGGAATTCCGAAAAAAACAACTGATTTAACTAGTGAAGATTTGTCTCAGCGACCCCATAAGCAGAGTATGGATAGATAGTATACGTCAGATAGTTTCAAGATTAGCAATGGATTGAAACAAGGTGATGCCTTGTCACCACTACTGTTTAACTTAGCGTTAGAATATGCGATTTTAAAAATTAAAAGGAACGAAAAGAGACTATCATTGAATGGTTTGAATCAACTGTTCGTATACACTGATAATGTAGATTTAATAGGGAACGATATAGATGCACTACAAAACAACACCGATATTTTTTGAGAAGCAGGCGAAAGATAGGTCTACAGGTAAACATAGATAAAACAAAATACAGGATAATAAGCCGAAACACAGTGAATGAAGGAAATAAAAACATAAGAATTAGGGATGAGGTCATAGAGAAAGTAAACAAATTAAAATACTTGGGAGCATACGTAACAAGCAAAAATGAGATCACGGAAGAAATAAAATGTCCCTTAGTATTGGGCAACGCATGTTTCTTTTCAGCCCAAAAACTTCTAACATCCCGATTAATATCAAGGACATTGAAATTGAAAATATACAGAACGGTTTTTCAGTCGGTAATACTTTACGGTTGTTAACATTTTAGTACGACCCTAGCAGATGAACATAAATTATGTGTGTTTGAAATTAAGGGTTTGAGAAATATATATGGGCAGAAACGGGACGAGATGACTGGAGAATGGAGGAGGAAGCATAATGGAGAAATCCGCGGACTGTACGATTCATCAGATATTGTAAAAATAATGAAATCGCAACGACTAAGATGGGCAGGCCATGTAAATCGGATGGGGAAAAAACGAATATTATATTCTATCCAGGGTAGAAGGTCGGATAGAAGACCATTTTAAGACCGAGACGATATTGGGAGGACAATATTAGAAAGTATCTTCGAGAAGTAGGTGTTCGTGATGAAAACTTGCAATATGTTGCCCAGGATTGAATCCAGTGGCGAACGTTTGTTTCTGCGGCGATGGACTTGCGAGTTCCATAAGCCATAGAGTTAGTTAGTTAAGTTGTTCATGCATGACTAAAAAGAAAAGCATGGAGCGCGCTAGTTGAAGAATTTATAAAATGACTGTATATTAGAGTGCTCATGCATTTCTTTTTAGTCATGCATAAACAAAATTATTTTCTACTTTTTAGTGTGAATTATTTTAAATAAGTATTTTTTTAAAAAGTGTTTTATTAATTTTCTTACCCAAATCCTAAGGCGTTGTGCATGCAGTCAAACGCCACAGCTTTACAGGCTATTATTTTAGGGTGATATTAAAAAAATATTAAAATATATAAATATATAGAAATATATAGAACTAACAATAAAATATTGTATTGTTACCCGACTTACGTCGCTTTGCAAATTTTCGTCACTGTTTGATGTCGGTAAATGAGCTAAATTAACGTTGCAAGATTTGAGGACACCAGAAACGATTTAATCTAAAGAAAAGATTGTAAAAATGCAAAATAAATGTGTTTGGTTTATTTTCAATGATAAAAAATATGATCATGTATCAAGCAGGTTCACTTGGCTAAAATTAAAGGGGAAAAGAATGTTCCATATTCTTCTCAAGTTATTCAAGGTAGTTGCTTTAAGGTCTCTTCCATACCTGGCTTCCATGCTAAAACCTGTGTACCTCAGTCATAATAGATACACTCGTTCACATCATAATGTCACCCTAAGGATATTAAAAACAGATCTGAAAGCTATTCGAAATTATTTGCAGTGTGCGACACCCAGTAGTGCAAAAATCACACAGCTATTTGCACAGCTACTCATTAAATAGCTTTATTTCCTTACACTTGATCATAGCAGTACAAAACAATGTTGAGTTCATTGTAATTCTCTTCCAGCGTGTATGTGTGTGTGTTTGGTAGTAGGGTTCTATGTAGAGTGTGTGGGGGTACTTATTATGTTCGTGTCACGGGAATGAGTAGAGGAGTGGGCTAGAATGGGGTAAAAAAGGATAAAATTTATATTATATACACGTTGGAAAGTTTATGGCATGGGCTGTCGAGTGGTTCCACCAGATAATGTATGTGAGTAGAGCTGCATATCTGAGCACGCCCCGAAGTTCAGTAGGTGAGCGACAGTGGTCCGGAATGGAGGTCACGAAGAGTGAACAACGTGCGTATGTAAAAGTAACATTTCTCCGCCGCAGAAATGCGCAGGAATGCCACAAAAAGTTTTTTTTTTTTTAATGGGAAGCACTATGTGCGCGTGCCGTACCCTATCAAACAGTGCCGAGGTGGATAGTGGGTTTCAAACCGGACAGAGTGTCTACTGCCGATCTGCCACGTAGTGGTCGTCCTGTGTCCGGTTGCCTGTGTTTTGCTTGTTCCCCAAGAGGGTCTCCTTCATCTAGCCTTCCTCTGGTAAGACCATTCGACAGCCCATACCATAAGCTTTCCAACGTGTACCTTCGATCTGTCCTGTTATCCCCCATTCGAAAGAAAGAAATAGTTGCTATGACTTATGACTTAACCCTCGTATAGGCCTATATATATATCATGGACAAGTGGAAGAGAGAGCCTTATCTTTGTCATGTTAAAAGTCTAAATAAATAAATAAATGCTGTAAAGTCAATGAGTAAATTGAAAGAAAACAAGTATCTCATAATTATTATAAAGATTAAAAAAACTGTTGGTAAACTTTATTTTTATATGGACCAGTCTAGTAACTTTGGACTTCGGCCCATCACGATTCGCCATTAGCTGTTAAATTCCAGACTCATGCCCCTTCCGGGATTCGAACCCGGAACCTTTGAGCCGATGGCCTACCGCCGCAGACAGATCTGCCACCCGACCGGCAATGATTATTAAGAAAACCATCATTTTGCAGGGAATGTTATTTGAGTGCAATTTGCACAATTCGACACATTTTATTCATGGTTTGAATTAAATACTTATAAATATGAACTTCCATACAAGTACGTTACATGTTTCCTTGCTATCAACTTTCGGAAATTTATGTAGATTTCATAACTATATTATTTCATCAAGTATAAATATTTTCTCCATACTTTGCATACAAGATATTTTTTTCTTTTTTATTCATTACTAATTATTCATACTACACTATATCTCAAGTTAATTCGTATTAAATGATCTTGTTTTATATCGACAGATATGTACGTTCATCTTTAATGAATATTTATCGTTTCCAACTTCAAAATAATCATTCACGTTTCAAAATACTTCTTTCTTCCATCCATTTCATGATTAACTTATGTATTCCAGAGTTGTCTGCTTTCAATTTGTGGAAAGATTCTTTTTATCTCGGAAAATTAAAACTTGGAGTATCTTTCTACGTTGAGGTTCGCTTATTGATATTCTTTTCCCGACAAACTCGATTTCCGGCAACTTTGTAGAACCATTTTCCGCTTCAGTTTTCCACCCTCTCTCTCTGTGTGTATTATCTCTCCCTTTACCCCTCAAATCCCTTACCCTTTCCTTCAGACACACTTTGCACTATTAAAGGCGATCGATCCTTTCTCTCTTTCTCTTGTGGATTCGTTTACGCTCTTGCTTGTACATTTACACTACAAGGAAGTTATTCTCCTCTTAATCATAAGCAAATGCGGCTGCTTTATAACTTCCTCTACAACAAAGTGTCGTAATTGCTATTCTGTAAGATCTGGAAAGTGCTCAAATTAAGTGCTCGTGGAAGCTTCATATGAATATTGATGCAGAATGTGTGCATAAATTCTTTCAATAGCAGTGCCTATTAACAAGGTAGAAACCCCCAATTTTAAGATTCCTTTACAAAGTAGTTTCGCTTCTAATTCATATCTTCATGGACATCATTAACGATACCACTAAACCTACTATACGAATATTATATAGTGAAGGAGAACTTTAGACATGTTTGGATGCTTGGAAAGTGTTGCATAGATTAAAGCAATGGAAACCATTTTCTAAAGAAAGTTTTAGAACAAGGATGATCAGACCTACGTAGATATGTGAAAAATCGTATCGAGTAAAGAATCAGAACCAAACTTGCATAACATTGAGATATCACCGTTTACTGTGATGTAAAAAAAAATATTACGAGTACAGGGAATTCTATAATTACTTTAATGATACCGATCGGCGTCTACACATAAGCGTCTACACAAATCGTAATGGTCCCTTGTCAGTTTCTACTAGTATTTAGGTGTTCACAATTGATCACGAGAATATCTACAGAAGGGATTCAATTAAACAACACGTTTCTATTTTATACAAGAAGTAAGTGCGTGGCAAATCATAGCAAGTTCTATGGTTATACGTTGAACATGACCATACACTTGCTCATATTTCAATACTCTTATCCACATTAATAACCGAGCCACCGTAACTCAGTGGTAGAGCGTTGGCGTAGCATTCTCGAGGTCGTGAGTTCGACTGTCACACCAGGCAAATGCCGGGATGGCGCCTTTCCGAATCCTTTTCCGTCCCTTATCCCGACCTGAGCCTTAGTTATCTTAAGGCCATATATAAAAGTGTAACTCCCACATTAATAATTAAATTATCTAGAAGTACGCAATGATAAGTTGACAATATGAGCTATGAAAAATATTAGCTTGTCTATCTATCTAGAAAACCGGGACTGGACTGGCGAACCGGGACTGTCGCTCCGAAAGGCTTCTGCCACTAACTGGGAGGAGACCCCTCCCAGTGAAGGAAATGCGCCCCAACCCCGACGGTCCAATTTCTTCTGCCATCGGCCCGGCGTAGGGGCTGTGCCAGTCGGGAAATGTCGCATTTAAAGGCGGTCCACCGGCGGACCGACGCGAAATGGGCGCGTTAGGCAAAAATCCTGTTGCCAAAGTGGCCTAAAGTACGAAGCTAGGAGTGATCTAACTACCTTAAACTGATCCATGCAGTGTAACAATCACACCAGTACATTTTGTAAAAATAGTTGGCAAAAGGGTTGGATTTTTTTTTTGCCTCCCTTGTCCCGACTATGGGGTTGGGATGTGGTCGGGACTGAAGAAAATGCCGATCATGCCCTAACCAAGGCGGGAATATGACGGCAAGAATGTTCGAGAAAGAGTAGGGCCACCAACTATCTTAGACAGTCAGCAGAAAACAATTACAAATAAAATCTGTGATAGTCACGATACATCTACACTAGTCATTAATTTGTTCATTATAGAGAATAAAATATCAATTGCAAATGTCATTTAGGATCGTTGGGCTTCACTCGGTAGTTTTTTGAACCCGACTCTACACCGACGGTTGAAATGTGGGATGCAGCATTTGTATGGGCCGAATTCTGGTCGAGGGTTGTAACTCTTTAATATTAAATTATGCTTATTATATTCAAACATATTTATCTCTTAATTTAATTCGTCTTTTTACAAAACTCTGTAGTGAAAAATATAATAAAAATACAAATCAAGCTAATACAATGAAATTAACTACATTTTTCTTATTCTCGTTTGCATGTCTAAAACATTGAATTTTAAACTATGTTTCAACGAGCATTTAATTCCGTTAATAGATTTCTATTAATTCTGTGACATATATGTTGCTTTATGTGTGTTTTCTAAGGCAACATATTATACTTATTGAGAAATACAAATTTATTGGTGCAGTGATGATCAAGGTGTTAAAGAAGAAAACCTGCACATAAAAAAGAAAAAAAAAGGAAAGTATTCTAAAGACCTGGATCACAGAAATTGAAGAAGTTTCAGATAGAATAGCACGGGTAATAATAAAGATAAACAAGAGATACAGTATGGAAACTATACAAGTGTATGATACAACAACATCACATTCGGAGGAGTATATCGAAGACCTATAGGAGGAGATACAGAAGATATTAGATAGTGGCAAATCGCATTACAAAATTGTAATGAGAGACTTCAGTACAAAAGAAGGAACTAAGCAAAACTTTGGATTTCGCAACAACAACAGAGGAGAGAAGTTAGTGGATTCTCAGAAGCCAACAGACTGTTCATTTCCAATACATTTTTCAAGAAGCGGCTTCAGAGGAAGTGGGTATGGAAAAGGCCAAATAGGACTAAAAACGAAATAAACTACATTTTATTGAATAACAGGCACATTCTGCAAGACGTGACTGTTCTGAACACTTTCAAAATCTCGAGTGATCATAGGATGGTGAGATGTAAGCTGAAACTAAATACTAGAGAGAATGAAGCTTATCAGTGGAGAGCCGCCAGTTTTAGTTCTGGAAAATCTACGGAAACACAGACAGATATTCGAGTTAGAACTAAGCAAAAGATTCAGCGCATTGGAAAAGTTAGAGGATGAAGAAGACATCAATAGCAGAAATAAAGTACTGACTGAGATAATAAGAGAAACAGCCAAGAAAATAACAGGCATCAAAAAGAACAAAAAAGGAACAAAATCCCAGAAGAAACTAAACTCTTGATGAAGAAAAGAAGGGAAATGAAAGAAGAGGAAAATTACCTAAAGAGGATTGAGTACACAAAGCTCAATAAAACCATAAGGAAGAAAATAAGAGAGGAAGTACGAAGATAAAACTAAAATTATGTTAGGAATACAATCGAGAAAAACAAGAGCCTAAAGAAAACCGAACAGCTGCTCATGATAGGAAAAAAGCAAATAATTGCAGTTAAGAGGCCAGACAGGACCGTAACACGAAATACGGAGGAAATTATAAAAATATTTGAAAATTTCTACAGAGAATTGTACTACTCCGAAGAACTAGGAAATAAAGATTCACAGAAATATGATGTAAAAGTCCCAGACGTAATGAAGTGGATAAAGTACTTCGAGCGATGAAGAACGGAAGATCACCAGGGTAAGATGGACTCAGAGCAGAGATGTTTAAATGGGGAGGTGAAGAGATGAAAGAGGAACTTGCTAAACCATTCACGAGAGGGTGTGCCTGAGGAAGAGAGAGATATCGTCAATTTGAAACGATGTTGTTATCATTTTGTACTACAAGAAAGGGGATAAAGAACGCGTCGAAAACTACGGACCAATTAGTTTACTGTCAGTCCTATACAACATGTTCACCAAAGTTATTTTGAATCGTATTGAACTAGACTTGGATTTTAACCAGGGAAGGGAACAAGCCAGATTTCGTCGTGGATTTAGCACAATGGACCACATACAAGCATTGAATGAAGTTACGGAAAAGGACTAATGAATATGAACTCAGGAGGAGGAGGATCATGACGGTTTTAATTCGGAAGTTTCGGGCTCATTTGAGCCCAGGCCTTCTATATGAATTAGTTTTTAGTTAATGCAGAAAAGTATATGATATTTTGCGAAAGCAACTGTCGCTTTCCCAATGTATCTGAATTGAAAAAATAGTACGTGATTTACAAGGTGTTGATTAATATTAGTGAGGCAAGATGTTAAAAATTTAATGCAGTCAGGCTAGGTGTTAAAAGTTCAAACCATAAAAATGAAAGAATGTGAGGTGAGAGTAGTTTAGATGGTATGAGGCATTTTATGGGTGAATCTAGCTTTTCCAAGGTTTTGGAGAATTTCGTATGAAGATTGAGACATACGAAGCCAGAATACTCTGCAGTGTGTATCTAATACGTCTTTTAGCATAGGAATTTCCAGATCTTCATGAAACTGTGGTATACTGGTGTCACGTGAATGTCCTGTGATGAATCTGGCGGCCTTGTTTTGGACTCCTTGTAGTAGTAAATGATGTGATTTTGCGGCGTGATTCCAAGCTGGCGCTGCACATGTTAGTTTAGATCATCATTATATATACATGTAAACGTGTTTTAACTGAAAGGCCATTATCATTTTTTAGCAAAGGATATAAAGAACCAGTACGTTGCATGGCTTTGGCAGCTATGTTCGTGATATGTTGTTTAAAGGTAAGTCTTCTGTCAAGTTCAACGCCTAGATATGTAGCACTGGGACTGTAAGGGAGCTGAGTTCCAAATATTGATAGTGTTTGTAGAGGTGCTGTTCTTCTTTTGGTGAAATGTACCACTGTTGTTTTATCTGCGTTTAGTTTTAATCTCCATCCCACTATGTTTGGGATTCATAGATTTTGAAAAAGCTTTCAATTTGGTCTCCTTGACAGCAGTACTTAAATCACTTGAACATCAAGGCATCAAAAGTGTATCTACCAGGTGTATGCATAAGTAGTTTCCGGTTTACCTAAGAGATAGCGCCAGCGAAAATTACGCAGCGTATTCATTTGACACATACGTCATTTTGTTAGTGTGACATTAAACTACAAACACACACAAGTTGAGTCCGACAAACACTAGCGTCTTTGATTTATCGTTCAGTGATCATGTTGAAGTTTGTGCCTGAAATAGAACATTTGCGGCACGCATTGCTTTTCTTATTTAATCAAAAGAAAAGGCTGTTGAAAATCATCGTGTGCTGGTAGAAACATATGGTGAACACGCTCCATCGATTAGAACACGTGAGACATGGTTTCGACAATTTAAAAGTGGTGATTTCAATGTGAAAGACAGTGCGCGCTCTGGTAGACCACACAAGTGCGAAAACGAGCAATTGCAGGTGTTATTGGAGGATGACCCAACTCAAAGTCAACAGCAATTGGCAAAAGCATTAAATGTGTCACAAGAAACAATCAGCAGACGTTTACGAGCAATGGGGAAGATCAATAAACTGGGTAAATGGGTCCCACACGATTTGAATGAACGTCAAATGGAAAATCGCAAAGTCACTTGTGAAATGCTGCTTCAACGCTACGAAAGAAAATCCTTTTTGTATCGAATTGTGACGGGTGACGAAAAATGAATTTATTTTGAAAACCCGAAGCGAAAAAATCGTGGCATTCACCTGGCGAAGCCGGTCCTTCAACACCAAGGCCAAATCGCTTCGGCAAGAAGACCATGCTTTGTGTCTGGTGGGACCAGAGCGGTATTGTGTATTATGAACTCTTGAAGCCCGGCGAAACCGTCAATGCACAGCGCTATCGCCAACAAATGATTAATTTAAATCACGCATTGATCGAAAGACGACCGGAATGGGCCCGAAGACATGGCAAAGTGATTGTGTTACACGACAATGCGCCGTCTCACACAGCAAAACCAGTGAAAGACAACTTGAAATCGCTTGGATGGGACATCCTTCCGCACCCACCGTACTCCCCAGACCTGGCGCCATCTGACTATCACCTCTTCGCATCAATGGGGCACGCGCTCGCAGAGCAGCACTTCAGCAATTTCGAAGACGTTGGAAAATGGCTCGACGAATGGTTTGCCGCAAAAGACATGCAGTTTTTCTGGCCAGGTATGTATCAACTACCTGAAAGATGGGTGAAATGTGTAGAAGCCGATGGCCAATATTTTGAATAAAACAAAATTAATTTCCCTTGAAAATTACGTGTTTTCTTTACCACAAAAACCGGCAAAAACTTATACATACATCTGGTATCAAGTTACTGCGAAACATCTACTCGACTGCTATATCTGTCATTAGACTACATAAAGAAAGTGAAAATTTAAAGTTGTAAAAGAGTAAGGCAAGGAGATTAAATTTCTCCAAAACTGTTTTGTGCAGTCCTGGAGAGAGAGTTCCAAAATTTAAACTGGGATGAAGTTTGAATAAAAATTAATGGCCAATATCTTCATCGCCTACGATTCGCTGATGATATTTCCCTGTTTGCTTCAAGTGCGGAAGAACTACAAACCAGAATGGAAGTGTTATGTAATGAGAGTTCGAAAATAGGCCTTAAAATGATTGTTAGTATAAATCAAAATTATTGTACAATTACCGTGCTGCAAAGAAGGAAATAAAGATTAGCGGAGAGAAAATAGGCATATTTGATGAGTATATTTACCTAGGCCAACTCAAAACATCGAATGCCAAATTGACGAATGAAATAAATAGAAGATATAAAATGGCTTGGAGTTCGTTTGGAAGAGTACACTTTATTTTCAAAAGCAAGCTACAATTGTGTCTGAAGCGTAAGGTTTATATTCAATGTGTCTTACCTGTGATGATATACATCTGTGAAACTTGGACATTGAATGCGCAAACAACTCAAAGATTAAGAGTCATACAAAAAGCAATGGAGAGACGCATGGTAGGAATAACTAGGAGAGACAGGAAGACAAATGAGTGGATTCGCGCAGAAACAAAAGTAGATGAAGTAATGAAGATTGCGAAGAAGATGAAGTTGAGATTGACTTTTCACATAGCTAGACAAACAGATGGAAGACGGACTACAAATGTACTACATTAGATTCTTAGAACCGAGACGACGCCCAAATACATGATATGTAGATGAAATTAAGCGTTTTTCATGAGCTACATGGATGATGATAGGAGCAGACCGAGATATGAGGAAGGGTCCCTTTATCTAGCAGTGTATAGAAAACGTCTGAATATGATGATGATGTTGATGATAATTGAAATACTGTTTGTTTGTTATTTGAGTGCTATACATTTCCACACCCTTTTAAAGATTCGAACAAAATTAGTCACACATGTTAAATAGATCCTAGAGAGAATAACTACGGAAGTATAAGGTTTCCTTCCCTCCCCCTACCACTGGTGGGAGACGAGGGTGTGCAACTCGACACCCGCTTGAGCTAGAAATTAGACACTTGGCATGAAAATTCTTCATTTCAATTCATTAGCAACGGATATCTTAGTTTTTCGACTCAACAGAGTCCGGGAGGGCGAGGCATCGAAAATCTCTTAAGGAGTGGAATATAAGAACTCGAAACTGTTAAACTAAAAAATTTGAAATTTGACACGTGTGTTCCTTAGGATAAAAAGCAAATAACAATATTAGAAGTCGTCCTCCACCAATGAGCAAATGAACTAATGTTCTCGTGTGTCACTTGACAAAGCTACGTAAAACATATCTTATACTTATAATACTCGTAGTTCTTAACAAACATTTCTAAAGTGTAAGTTAGCAAGTAAACATATTACAGATTTCGTTGTAATATTGCAATGTTTGAACCGCAATAGGAACTATTTTCTTTATAAATAATTGCAGTCATACATTCCGTAATTTAAATGAATGTTTCTTATTCCAGTGCCTTGTAATAGCCTATTAGATCTGAAGCAATTAGAAACCTCTCGAATTTTTACTACATTTTTATTTTGGCAGTTTTAAGTTCTCTACTTTATTTAATTTTTTCCTCTTTCCCTAAAACTGACACATCGATTGCAAAGCGTATTGTGTTCAATTCAAACCAAAGCACAGAAGCCGTGACCATAGTGTGTTAACGCAAAATCCTCTCTCTTATAATATTTTATGTAATAATACTTTCATCTCAGATAGAGTTTAAAAAAATAGTTGATACGGACTCCTGAAAAGCAAAACACTTTTTTTCTGCAATATTTCAATATTAAGTTACAAATATCAAATGCCTTTTTGTTGTAAGGACCTTTAGGAGAAAGTAAGTTGCCGGTACTTTAAGTGTTACCAGAAGTATTTATCTAGAAACAAATGGCAAGTGGCCATGACCTTACGCTCGCCTACTAACCTACCAACAATTTGTATCATTATCTCAATATCATCTTAAATATAGGTGGAACGGGAATGTTCATTTTTAATATTCCTATATACGTAATATTTCTAGATGACGGATACTTACTGTTAGTGTCTTGGGATTTTTGTCTGTAGTTTTCCCAGCCCTATCATTAAGTGGTTGAGTGGGAATGAGAAAGATTCCACACTACTTTTATTTTCTGACAGCTAAGAAGTTTTATACACAAGGGATTTCTATGTAAACTGAAAATATAGTTCATTTTAGGCTTCAGCATCAGGTGCTGAGAAGCCTTACCACCGCTCTGTCCGTCTGTCGACAACTTTCAACTCAGGAAATCGACAGGTTGAGGTGTCGTTGAAAAGGTCTAGGCAAGAGTAGAACAAACCCGAATATATCATACATATTACCGGGACGATGCCAGGGATAGAGAGAATTTATAACTTAGGAACTGCTAGGGGTAGGAAGGAGGTTAAGGTGTCTTTGAAGAGGTCTCGGCAAGTACTCGATTCAAGGCCCGAAGGCCGTATAGATCATACACATTGCAGAGGTTTCTGAAGATGTGACAGTTTATAACTTAGGAACTAAAACTTAGTTTAACTAAAAAAGAACTATACATAGTTAAGTGCATAAAAAAATACGTAAGCGAGAGAGAGAGAACTGGCACCGACAAACATGAAATCGAACGTTTTGAGGGCCTAAACCTATGAGCCTCAAAATAAATGAAAAGAGAGAAAACAGGAAATGTAAACCACTAAATTTATGAATTGAAGGTTGATATTACAGAAGCCGCAGAAGGTAGATACTATCAAAGAAACCTAGGGAGTAATAGGGAACCTCAAATGCAAAATGGAAAAGAACGAAGCCACAATTAGTGTGCCAAAGATCAAAAAACAGAGAACTGGGATGACGGCAAAGTTAAAATGTTCCAAACCAAGCGAAATTAATTAAAAAGAAACGAAATTCTAAGACCAATGAGCGAAACAAATATATCTGAAAATAGAGTTTAAAGCGATAAACCAGGAAACGGATAAATTCGTACAGAAAATCCTCTAAATAGAGTTATTTGGAACTTACTTGGCGGAAGATATACACATAATGTTCATGTTTACACATAAACAAATCAAGGCCAGCTGTTCTTATAGTAAATCGATTCTTAACGAGAGGTGTACCCAAAATACAATTCAAACAAATACGAAGAGAGAGAGAGAGAGAGAGAGAGAGAGAGAGAGGTCTAGATAGTGAGCAAGCACGGTAAACTGACAGGCACACAGGAAACCTGTATATACTTACGGAATACTTTCAGTGGCGCTTCATCCACTACAGTCGTCATTGAGAAAACAGATGTAAGTTGAGTCAATCTAAAACTGGAGAAACTATTAGGTAGTGTGAATGAAGGGTTCGGGCTCCAAGCCTCGCCCAACGCAGATATATGCAGGTGATGTAATCATCGCTAATTAATAGGAATAGGCGTTACAAATGCACCGAATAGCAGTTTCAAGACTGCCACATAACAACAGAGCTGTATTTCCAAAAATCTAATATCTCTGGCGGCCATGTTGGAAGATGACTGCCATACGTGTATAAGATAAAATCTGGAATAGCCCTATATCCAGATTTGTTTAGAATATGCTAGTCTTTCATTATGCTAGTCTTTCATGCCTGTAGCAAAAACTGCACGATTTTTTTTATTATTTTTCTTTTTTAGTTTTGTGCTCTACTATAAACGACCAGTCTAAGAGTACGCATTTGAAGACATTTTGTTCTTGTTTTATTGCTTCCCAACTATGTGCATTGTAGACATGTGTTGCTTATTGACCTTTAGCAGAAATTGTAAATGTCAAAATAGTGTGTTTTTGCTTTTTGAAAACCAAATCTGGACCCAGTAAAAGGAAAATAACGTTAAGTGTGTACTGTTATTTTACTTTCCTTTATGAATGAATGTTGATATGCCCTTAAACGATACGAAGCTTGGCTAAAGGGGGAAAAAGGCAGACAAGTACATACAACTTTTTCTATACGAACTTTAAAATAAATTATCTCGTATATCTTAATGAGATCAATGCTATATAATATTCATACGTATACATAATACACCACTACCTTGAAATAGCGAGCACTGTTCGTGAACTGAATACATATTGATAACATAAAAATGTATGGTACACATGTATTTGAGCACTGCTCAATGGACGTTGTATTACCAATGTGCAGATGTTTTCATGTGTTTCAAGCACAACACAATTTTCGAAAACAAAAGAATACATTTTACATAACTTATTGTTTTTCAGTACTTTATTTGTAATTTGAAAATGATTTTCTAACAGCCAACCATAAAAGTTTCGTTTAGATTGAAAAGTAAATTTTTAATGAACCTCAAGTTTGTCGTTTTATATTCGGCCAGATTCGTCTTCCAAAAGACAATCACGACAGAAACCTTTGTTTATATTCTAAAGTAAACTTCGAATGAACGTCAATGTTAGACTGAAAACGAATTAAATAAAGATAAGAGGAAATTATGGCAAATTACGTGAAGTAATATTTTGTTAATGTATAGAGCTAGAAGAGGAAATAAACTTAATGTAATTAATACGATGTTCATTGAACAGAAGTTAAAACTTTATGTGCAATCTATGGTTCATTAATGGGTATTGGGTTTACATATAGTTCAGGGTAAAACACGATAATTATGTGTTTCATATATTTAAATATGTATGTATACATATTATACAGAAATGATCATAATGAAATGAGAAATAGTAATTTTATTAAAATTTCGTAGAGTGAAAGTTAAATTTCTTTACTAAAGTGTATTTTTCTCTACAAGTTCTTAATAATTTTCTTCCAATAGCATTAAAGTATCGAAACCAGCCATGACATCTATCCGTCAATAAGGTACGATAACATGACAGCTCCGTTCAAGATCAAAACACTACTCTTCTGAGAGAGGGGCATCGGGTTTATTTAACATTATCAAACGTCCGGATTTCCCGGGCCACTCACGGTTTTAATCCTTATTTCCATATTAGGTCATGTATTATACATGATATTATACGAGTACTTTACTAGATAATACGCCTGCTCGAACCTTACCAACCCAACTAATAGCGCCGAACAGTAAGATATGAATCATAATAATATTAAAGCTAATTACAATTAGTATATATTGGACTGTAATGAAATATATATCTTTGGGGGTTGAGGTGAGGTCATTTCGTCCCAATCAACAACGTCTGTTTATGCCTCCGTGAAATTTAATTCAAATATGTCATGTGCATTCAAACATGTACGATAATTCTGGTATTGCCATAGTTCCTGTATCTCTACCTTATATGAAAGTAAATGACTTGATTTGCGAATACACACGGATCACTATGAATTAACCAAGTGACAGCTCATTGGTTTACTTGGATGCACCGTCGACCTTCGTTTGGAGTAAGCATCATTTCGTTTGGAATGTGGTAGGATAGTGGTGTGCAAGGTTTTGACGTATTTGGGCACATCTTTCTAATAACTGTGG